>JAZAYU010000234.1:0-266759 GCA_038501625.1 Corbicula japonica | reverse complement strand
TCAACTATCATTTTATGACATATAACTAACAATATATTCAAGCTTTACTCAAGCTGTATTTCTCTTATTAAAAATATTAAACTGAAAAAAAGCAACCAACAATCAACAAAAAGGTAAGATGCATTAGTTGAAGTGTCAATTTAAAAGATCTTTTATCTATTTTGAAAACCAATAATATGATTTTTTGGGGACTTGAGTTATACAAGAATTCAACTCATCATAAACCTATTCATCTGCATAAAGACTTCAAATGTTTCAACTGAGACTTATAAACTTTGAAAATCCTTTCTTCAGAGAGAAACTTCTTAGGTTTAAGTATAGCAGCTTTTTTCTGCAAAGAGCAAAAAAACCTTTTAATATTCTAACCTGGATCTTTTCTTCTTTTTCTTTGAACTTTTCTTATGGTGACCAGACTCATCCTTTTTTGACTTTGGTGATCTTGACCTTTTCTTTTTCTTTGATTTTGATCTTGCAGGTGATTTTGACCTTGACTTCTTCCTAGAACTTTTGTCTCTCGACCTTGACCTTGACCTATGTTTGGAGGCCCTTGAGGGTGACCTTGAGAAATTACTCCTCATATCCAGGTACCTTGGTGGAGGTGGTGGGGGAGGAAATCTCAAAGGTGATCTATAATTATACAAAGTTGTATCAGTTATTAAAACAAAATCAATATCTTTTTTTTTCATTTTTACATTTTTAAAAGCAGCATTTACCTGTAAGTATTCAGTTACTTTGTCTTTAAAGTATCTATTCTGTTCCATCTAAAGTGATAAACTAATTTTTTGGTTAGATTCACAGTACCATATGTATCCACAAAGTGGAAATTACTGGAATCCCTGATAAACAGTACTCTAAAATACTTTGAAATGCTATTGGCCTCACACACCATGTTGATAAAAACTTTAAAAAGCCAATTGTGTTTTTCTAGTCTGAAACACAAAATTAATGCATATGTTGAAAATTTTGGTAATTTTTTTTTTTATCCGACATCAAAAGTAAGGTGTGTTATTCATTTAACATTTTAACATTAAATAATATGACAGCATTGAAAAGTTAAGCAGACTTAAGCTTGACTGTGATCAAAGGATGTTGTTACCACATTTAAACCTGCACCAACCTTCTGACAACATTATAGGCACTTGGTGGGGTTGGTGATCGCTTCCTTTTCTTCTTTTTTGACCTTGACTTTGAATGTGACCTAGACCGTCTTGACCTTCCCTTTCTGTCATGTGACCTTGACCTTCGATCTCTAGAACGAGATCGATCTCTGTGTTTGTGCTTGGATTTTGTATGTGATGTCTTTTCATCTTTAGACTTGACAGGTGTATCTGTTCCACAAGTAACAGGATCAGCAGTTGCTGCTGCTGCTGCTGCTGCTGCTGAAATCATTTTAAAGGGTTTCATTTTTTTTCATGTTTGTTTTTAACTTAAAAATTCTAGACCATCTAACTAATTCTTCACGTTTTTTTCATGGATAAGGCTTATATCAGTTGTGCTACTTGTTTTGCTCCCAATCAGTCTGCACATCTGTGCAGTTTGATAAGGATCTACTGTTTGCTTTTTGATTCATCAGATTATTTCTGAATAAAAAGCGACTGTGTAGATCCATATCAGACTGCACAGGTGGCTGCTCATGGTATTAAAAGCATACTATGAAGAAAACGTTTAAAGATTAACTATGCTTAAATTGGTTTTCATATTATTTTTCATTATTAAACAAATCTCTCATTAACATTTTTTTATGCAGAATCCAAACATTTTCCACAATTGTAGTTTGGAAAAATAACAACCAAGTATTTTTTGCTTAATTTCGGTTACACTTACTGACAGCTTGACTTTCCTCTGTGACTTCATTTTTGGACTTGAGTAGGTTGATAAACATGGCTGCCTTCTTCTTTCTCTCAGCTTGGATCTGTTTCTCTTTGTCCACCTGAGACAACTTCTCTCTGGCTGAAGCTGCCAATCTGTCCTTCAGTCTTTGTTCAGCTGTAAAAACAAGAATTTTGTTAACTCTTTCCTTCATATATATGAATTTTGGCATGGACGAACAGTGTAGATCCTGATCAACCAGCACATCTGCAGGCTCTGATCAGGATCTACACTGTTTGCTTTTTTTATTTATTGGGTTATTTCTGATTAAAAAGCAAACAGTGCAGATCCTGATCAGATGGCATGGATGTGCCGGCTGATCTGGATCTAAACTGTTTGCAAATGTGATAAAATGCATATTTATGGAGTGGTTCTGAAAAGTAAATGATGCTGCAAACAAAAAGGAAGTTTAGTTAAGGCAGGTTCGTCTGTATTTTTAAAAGTAATTTTAACTGCAAATCAAGCCGATAATTAGTTGAAACTGAACCAAGTCTCCAAACTGACCATTCACAAGATGGATGTTCAAAGACTGGCAGCATGTTGGAAATAAAAAATGAATGAAAAATTAACATTTAAGTAATAAATGTAAATTAGTAAGCTACAGCTTACCAAGTTTTCTTTCAAGGTTTTCACTGTTTTTTACACTAGTGCTTTGTTCTGCATCCTTTACAGGTGTGCTGGTACCCGAAACACTGCCAGACTTGGATCTCTTTGTGTCCCTTGTACTGTCAGAATCTATAGAGAACAAGACATTTTTAAGCCAATAAAACTAAAGTCTGCACAGCTTGCTCCTATTTTATTTAAAATGTGCATTTAGCTAGATGAATCTGAAAATTTTCTGCAAACATTACTATGCAGTACATTGTATATAATGGATTCAACAATCACTTGTTTCATATTTGTTAGTCAAAAGAACTGCAGATCAAATAGGGATAAAGAATGTATGTTAACTAAAGCTGGAAACCAATTCTGAAACCAAAGTTACAGATTGGTCACTTTTGAGACTGATTTCCAGCTGAACCTATCAGCGGTTTAAATTTGTATATTGGTCATCAGATCTTTGAATTTAGGGTAAGATTTTCAATTAAATAGGGCCTCCAAAGCAAAACACTACTTGACACTGTAGTCCCATGGGTGATCAAGGGATGCAAGTGGGCAGGCGTTTAATTTTGTCTAAAAAAATTAAAGCAGACAAGTGTAGGAGACCAAAACAAACATACTGTATTTATGTTAATTCAGTAAAAAGAACCATGGTATAGCATTTGTTTTTTGCAATGTAATTCACCAGCCTACTACTCAATTAAAATGCTCAAGTTGTATTTTTTTGGCTTGGTAATTGTCAGTTGTTTCGGTAAGAAACTCTCTAGCTTTAACATTTAATAGAAGTGACCATCAGAGCCAAGTCAAACTTGTTTACCATTTTCATCCCCAGAGTCATCATACTCAAACACTGGCTTCTTCTCGAGTGTTGTCGAGTCCTGTTCTTTGTTTGCTTTCTTAAGCTTAAACTTCACTCCTTTTGCCAACAGTTCTGCCTTCTCTTGTTCCTTCTTTTTCTCTTCTGCTTCCTTCTTCTGTTTTTCTTTATCAATCTCCTTATTATAAATATTCAAACATGATGTAATATGTGTTCATCTTTTCAACCATATTCTACCTTATTGCTACAGATCTTTAGAGTAGACTTCTTGGGATGTCATAATGTTTGATAGATAACAATGTGTCTTAGAATGTCAGCTGGTTCAATAACAATGCTCATTTGTATTAATATTAATAAAATATAGACCAAATGTACATGGTTTTTACAAAATAGGAAGTGCAGTGTCAGACAATGGTCGTATGAAATAAGACTCATACCGAGTTTTCGAATCCATCTAGCCTATCAATATCTATGCCGTCTTATCAATTAACATTTCATGTTCCTTCATAATTATTTAAATAAGTATGTTTAAACATTGTACTTACATGTTCAGATTTTAGTTTTAAGTGCCAAAGCTTTATTTTATTTCCCATAAACAAATGCCACTTTGAAGTATGATGAGACAATTGTTAACAGCACTATTTCTGTGAACTAAATTTGTTTGATTCATTTATAAAAATCACTTTGGCAGAAATACACAAAAGACACAACAGTAAGCATTACAAAAATTTTACATCTTTTGACAAAATTATCATGCTCAAATTTTCTCACCATTTCCAAGGCATTACAGACTTCTGTTAAGTTTGAGCTCCATATTTTTTTTAACTGACTCAAATTTTAACCGCCAGCAGTCCAACCAATGTAAAAATTTTAAACCAAATCTCACCTCTTGAAATAAATGCCTTTTAAAATCATAGTATGGAAAATGCTGGTGCCAAGTTTCCAAGAATTGAAATCTTGGGTCGTTTTTGGACTTGACAACTATAGCAAACTCCTCTCCATTCTTGGCAACATACATAGCCATCCTGTCAATGATTGGCTGGAGGTCAGGAGGAGGCGGGACTATCTGGCTTGGTGGAGATACTGTCCTTGCATTGTTGCTATAATAAAGAAATATTTCAAACATGAAATCTTAGGAATGGATTAATAGCTCAGTGGTTAATGCACCTGCCTCTGAGTCCAGGGATTGCTGGTTCGACCGTGGGCACACTAACTAAAACATACTAACTGTCTTTTAGATGAGAGTTTAAACCAAGGTCCAGTGTATTGGTGCTATTCACCAGGCACTTTATACAACAGGCTCTTAACAGAACTAGGGATGAGTCTAGTTTTTAAAGTCCTCTTTATCTTGTCCTTACTAACAACTCGGAGCTGTTACTCATAACAGATTCCAATAGCGATGATAAATAAATCTAAATACACACATTTGAAATCTTAGTTATATTGTAACTACATAGCAAATCACTGTATAGATTCAGAAACAGAGAAGCTAAATGAAAGCAGAGGATATTGTATGGTTTGTTAATTTTGACTGGGTGCTAGATAATAAAACTGATAATAAAATAATTTACATCAGTTTAAATAACAATTGTGATTACGTTTTTATCGACAGAATAATAACATAACAAGATATAGACATTTTGCCTTTTCAAACAGTTTATTAAGTAACAGTCATCTGCATTGTTTATTAAGCATAGAATATGCAGCAAATTTTGCAAGTATGAAATTATCCCTTTCCATGATTTGACGCTTGTCATCAATACCAATAAATTGACTCTCTAAATGTAAGCTGTATCGGAACTTTCCTAATCTGCTCGAAGTCATCTGCATTGTTTATTAAGCATAGAATATGCAGCAAATTTTGCAAGTATGAAATTATCCCTTTCCATGATTTGACGCTTGTCATCAATACCAATAATTTTGACTCTCTAAATGTAAGCTGTATCGGAACTTTCCTAATCTGCTCGAAGCAATTACTTAATTTGTGCACTATGGGATATACTCGTTTAACACAGAACATAAAGAAATCGTAACGGCAGTTTTAATCAAGCATACTGTACAGTCTAGCAATAAAGTGCACTTTGTGAATGTAAAGTTGGGATTTTTTGGCGTTTATTACTTAGCTAATTCACGATGGTCGCAAAAATATTATGCTCATGAAAAAAAAACCATTATAAGGTATATACTGAGTAATGGGTGGGATATATGGAGTGGGTACCTTTCATTGTGGTCAGCTGGCTCCTCCTTTATTCGGACTTCAGTATCCCCTGTAGATTTTGGGAGTTGTACAGGCTCAATACCTGGGGGTGGTGGCATAGAACCATACTCTGGCTGGGCCACACAGGCAGGCAGGGAGGATGTTGCTGTTAGCCCTGAGTTTGTTTCTTGTTTGATTTTTGCCTCTTTCTCTCTAGACAATAAAATTCAGTTGTTATTAAGTTTAAATCACAAATACAAACAGCTGGCAATATTACAAATTTCAACAGAACTAGAATTTGGTGTTACGCCGAACACATGTGTCGCCTGCTAGCGAAAAGTTGAAATGTGGGCCTATGTTTTATCATACAGTCATGATAAAAAGATGTAATTCAAGTTGCATTGCAATACTACAAAATTAATAATGTAAAATGATCAGTTATTATCTTTATTGTATATTCCAGTTATAAGCAAGATTTAGTTTCAGGTTAAAATAATTCAAAGGTGCACAACTCAAAACAGATACAACTTCATTGAAACAGATGCCATATAAAGTATCAAAAGAACAAATACTTTCCAAGATATAAGCAATTAAGTTTCAGGTTAAAGTTCATTGAAAAGGGCATAACTATAAAATGTTAAGGAGGAGTTATCATTCTCAGGGTCACAGATGGCTTTGTTAATGCAGATGACATATTTCAAATATTCAGTAAACATGACAAGTACTTTCAATGTTATAGGCAACGTTAAGTACCACACTAAAGTCATTTGAAAGGTACATAACTCCAAAAATAGTCGAACAGTAATCATTCTTCTTGTCACAGATGGCTTTGTTCATGCAGATGAAATATTCCAAGTATTAAAATAATAGGACAAGTACTTTCAAAGTTAAAGGCAACATTAAGTTTTATATTAATGTCACTTGGAAGGTGCATAACTAAAAAACTACTGTATCAGGAGTTATCATTCTTGTTGTCAGAGATGGCTTTGTTCATGCAGATGATATATTCCAAGTATTAAGTTAATAGGACCGGTACTTTCAAAGTTTTAGGCAACATAAGTTCCATATTAAAGTCGCCTGAAAGGGGCATAACTCAAAATAAAGTGAAATAGGAGTTATCATTCTTGTTGTAACTGATGGGTTTGTTCATGCAGATAATGTATGACAAGTATTAAGTTAATAGTACAAGTACTTTTAAAGTTATAGGCAACATTAAGTTTCAGATTAAAGTTCCATTATAAAGTTATTTGAAAGGGGCATAACTAAAAAAAACAGGAGTAATCATTCTTGTCATCACAGATGGCATTGCTCATGCAGATGATATATTACAAGTATTAAGTTAATAGGACAAGTACTTTCAAAGTTATAGGCAACATAAAGTTCCATATTAAAGTCATTTAAAAGGGGGATAACTCAAAATATAGTAAAACAGGAGTTATCGATCTTGTTGTCAGAGATAGCTTTGTTCATGCAGATATTATATTACAATTATTTACTTAATAGGATAAGGACTTTCAATATTACAGGCAACATGAAGTTCCACAATAAAGTCATTTGAAAGGGACATAACTCCAAAAATAGTCAAACAGGAGTTATCATTCTTGTTGTCACAGATGGCTTTGTTCATGCAGATGATAAATTCCAAGTATTAAGTTAATAGGACAAGAACTTTTAAAGTTATAGGCAACATTAAGTTTCAGATTAAAGTTCCATAATAAAGTTATTTGAAAGGGGCATAACTCAAAAAATACTACTACAGGAGTTATCACTCTTGTCGTCACAGATGGCATTGTTCATGCAGATGATAAATTCCAAGTATTAAGTTAAAACGACAAGAACTTTCAAAGTTATAGGCAACATTAAGTTTCAGATTAAAGTTCCATAATAAAGTTATTTGAAAGGGGCATAACTCAAAAAATACTGATACAGGAGTTATCATTCTTGTCGTTACAGATGGCATTGTTGATGCAGATGATAAATTCCAAGTATTAAGTTAGTAGGACAAGAACTTGCAAAGTTGTAGGCAACATTAAGTTTCAGATTGAAGTTCCATAATAAAGTTATTAGAAAGGGGCATAACTAAAAAAATACTGAAATAGGAGTTATCATTCTTGTCGTCACAGATGGCATCGTTCCTGCAGATCATAAATTCCAAGTATTAAGTTAATAGGACAAGTACTTTCAAAGTTATAGGCAACATTAAGTTTCAGATTAAAGTTGGGGGACTACCGGACGCTGCCGCCGCCGACGTCGCCGGACAATATGATCCCAGGCGAAACAAAAAGGAAAAATCTTTAAGAAACATTGTCAAAAGTGAAATAATCAGAGAGAAGCAAATCTACAACCTCTACATTGCTATAATGAATCTCTGAGGTTAACATGTGTATGACAAAGTAGTCAATGTACAGGTACCATGAAGCTAAGAGAACAATTCAGAAATAAACTATTGTATGTTGATATCTAAGCCAATCAAAGATTTTCAATGGGTTTTCAAACATATAACGAGTAGAATATTAATGTATTTTGCCCACTTTTCAATAACCAATCGTATATGTATGAATTTCATATGATGCAATTTTTATTAATCCTGCCCATTCAATTGAGCCTTTACATAAATTTACTAGCCTCTGGCTAGTGGACTTGTGTGAATTCTGTTCAATGTATACGCAAGAGTTTCTTACTTCCTTTTTTCAGCGACTTCTTTGTTCACTTTCTTGAAGGACTGTAGAAGCTGTCCATAAGACGTCTCATGTATGGATACTTTAGGCATCGGTATTGGCTTGTATGGCTGGTAATGAAAAATAAGTGTCATAGTAATCCAGTTTATATATCAAACTGTATCAGACTTACACAAATAAAAAATAAGAAAAGTTTTAAGTGTTAGCGAACAAACAAAAGTTGTTATGTATGTTCATGTTGATTATATTAACTTATTAATGGAGAGCCGTCAGTGCTCACAAATCTCTAGTGGACAGGTGCCATTTTGTCTCTTTTGAGTCAAGAATTCCCCTTTTGATTAAAACACTTTTTGCTTTAGAAGTTAAAGAAAAACACTGAGTGAAACAATTTCTTTGATCTTAGTAAAACTTTAATCAAGCCATTATTTACATCTCTAAATCAAGCAATATTCACAATTTTCTGAATTTATAAGGCAAAACAAAGAAACACTTCGACAAACCTCCTGTGGTGTTGGTGAGGCCCTGTTAGTCGTCATCAGCGTGGGATGTAGGTAACCATGACCGCCATCTTCTCCCTCACCACCTAAGCATATACATTAAAGTTAATTATGGAAAATTAAGAAAAGTTATCAGATTCTATGCAACTAACACTTCACAAACCTAGAATCATCTTTCAGACAATGACTTGGATGAGCAAGAACCTCATTTTCGTCATGAAGTCTGAAAAAGCTGGCGGTGACTTATGTACAGGTAGTATTTGATCATTTCTTAATCCAATATAGCCCAATCTGCAAGGGAGTTATTGATATAAGTAGCTGATCTGTGGTCCTTGACAAATCTAACTGGACCATTACAAATCAGGATTTTTTTTGTTCAGAAGAATGTCACCTTTTAATGCAAAGAAATATAAACATGTAATGTTTGTTCATTTATCTATAACTGGTATACTGATGCCACTGAATGGCCCAAATGAACAGGTGCTTGTTACAGCTTCTATCATGATCTGTTGGGACTTAAAACATAGTTTAAAGATTTTTTTGAGACGTCAATTAAAATTTCATGTCCTGGGGCCCAAACCCAGAACAAAATGAGCTTACAGCAGGGGTAAGCACTGGGATGTTTGTTACAGAATTCTAAGAAATCTAGTTGTTTTGGGGAATTTTTAACATATTAAGTGTTCACGCAATTTATAATTGCCCATTGCTTAACCAATGCCTCAAGTTTTATACCGTATTTTATCTAAGTCTTCAGACCCTCTAAGTGTTCGGACACCAAAATTATTTTGCCAAAATAATTTTTTTTCTGCCTCTTAAAAATGGGACACCAAAAGCAATAATTTATTTTTCTTCTCTAATTAATGGGACACTCGAACGCAATAAAATTCATACCATAATACAACTAATTATAATCCATCAGTTTATCACCTCGCTAAGTTGTTATGAACATTGAACAGGATGTGTATATAACCATATCTCGTGTCAGCTGTTGCTAAGCAACCTTAGCGAGTACAATTTGTAGACAGGACTATTGATTTTTTTGCATCGTATGTACCTGTTAATTGCAGTGTAAACCAGTTATAAATAAGAAGTCAACATGCAAATAAATGAAAACAATCACCAAACATTTCAAATATGATTTTAATGCATATATCTAAAATGTAAAAACAACATAATTTCGAAAACACGAAATTAACGGGAAGTTAGCATACAGGTTATTAAAACTGTCAATAGCACATAGTCCACATTTCACATTTCGTATCCATTCACATAACAGTTCTTTTCACTCAGTTTTATTCACCGTCATCAAACATAGATCCAATATCTTCTGGCTCAAACCCCTCGAATTCGTCATCGTCGTCGTCGCTGTCAAGCAAACTTGCCACATTAACATCACACCATATCAAGTCTTTCTCTGCGCCAGACAGATCATTGCTAATCCCGCACACCTTGAAGGACTTCACAAGGCAGTCTCGATTCATTGTATGACTTCTTCCTTGGGTGCGCATTTCCCCTTCCCCCCAGCAGCATCTCTCGTTGCAGATCTCATAAAACGTCCCCAGCACTTACAGAGCTCGGCCTTGAAGGGCTTATTGATCGAAACGTCAAGAGGCTGCAGTTTCGATGTAAAGCCACCAGGAATGACAGCCTGAAATGTTTTTCTTCTGAAGTTCTTTCTTTACTGCGTCGGTGAGATGTGCCCTGAAGCTGTCGAGTACTAACAGAGATCATCTTTCTTTGTGTGCTTGGCGTAGGTCTCTCCTATCCATCGCAGCATCAGTTTTTCGTCCATCCAGCTCTTTTCTTGTATGCAGACAATCCAGTTAGGGGGGTGGGGGATGTCGATTTCTCTCTTGCCCTTGAATATGATCATAGGTGGCAGCATCGTACCGTCAGCGGTGATCGCCAGGACTACAGTTAGATGACGTTTGTCGGAAGCTGTTGTTCTGATGCGGACACTCTTGCAGCCTTTCACCTCGATGGTTTTACCAGGCACGAGATCGAAATACATCGGGGTCTCGTCCATGTTGATGATCATGTTGTCATCAAACTCGTCAAGTAGCCTCTGCTTCTCAACATACTGATGGAAGCTGGTCATCTTTTCTTCTAGGTCTGCCGGTAGACGTTGTGCCATTGACGTTTTTGCTCTCAGCACCAGTTCATGACGACGCATGAATTTCTCCGCCCAGCCTCTGCTCGCTTTGAAGTCCGGACAAGATGGTTCTATGAGCTCACGTGCGTATGTGCAAAGCTCATCAACAGAAGGTCTCTGAAGGTCTCTCTGCTCCAATACATACTGGCACAGCTTGTCATCCAGCCCCTGCTCGTAAGTTTACGGGCGACCTGATCGTGATAGATGGCCAAGTTTGGTGTGCTGGTCTTCGTCGATGTTACATTTCTGCCAGCCCGATACCGTTGACTTCGGTACATTGAAGTGTTTTGCCGCTGCTCGAATGCCATGAAGTTTAGCGTACTTCACAATATTCCGCTTCTGTTTTACATCGTAGTGCTTGTAGTTGCCACGAAGCGGCGAATCCACAGGACATTCATCTTTCTCTGTACTCTTTTGAATCACAAGTGTGTGTGCGTTTTGGTTCTGAAGTTACTGTATCTGAGTTGCTTTCTAGAGTGCGCTTACGAGGACGGCCTACTGGTCTTTTTGGTGTTGATTTGGGAAGCGGCATTGATTTCCAGATAGCTGGAATTGCCTCCTCGCTCGAACTATAGTGTACAACAAACTTATCCATGACGGACTGACAGAATATTGCTTGCCTTGGAGTTTTAAAGGCTAACATCAATCTTTAAATTTTGATTGGTTTAATTTCAATAATTAACAACTTAATCAGTAATGATTTATTTGATTGGATTTCAAAATCAGCTGACTGTTCGATTGACAATTTAATTGGCATAATAAGCACCAATTACGGATCAATTTGTGTTTGTTTCTGCAGTACTGACTTTTGGCAGAATTCACAGTTTGCTACCAATCAAGCGGGCCTTTTTGCGACATCTTTCAAATTTTCGGCAAATGTGCGACATCTATCAAATTTTCGGCAATGTTGATTACACAACAAAAGGATGTTTATTTAACAATTTATGGAGTTAATTGCTTAATTAAGGTAAGCAATTTCAATGGTTTTCAATGGAAGAAATATCTGCCAGGTGTTTACCTTTTCTGGGTTTTACATTTACGGTCATATTGTTATTGTTTCTAAATGTTCGGACAATCTTTCTTTTTAATAAAATCTCGTCTCTAAATATTCATTCTCTCAGAAAAATAATTATTTTTTTCCGTCCGAAGACTTAGATAAAATACGGTAATAGTATAACACTTACTTTCATTGAGTGAATCATGTGGCTCTTCTTTTACAGGAGACTTTGGGACATATTTCTTCGTTTTTATCATTTTAACCAGGTGTTTGTAGTACGGGTGCAATGTGTTTTCAAAATGCATGAAGAAGAATTGAGGATTGTTTGCCTGCTTTGTTTTCATCACAATCTCCATCTGTATGCCGTGATCTGCTATGAATTTTGCCGTCTTCTCTATAATGGCATTTTCTTTCACTGTTGCAGGCTGAAAGATATCATTTAAATTAGACTTCAAAGTTCATATTTGATTCAGTAGAACATTCATTTAGTGTACAATTCACAAATATTTACAATGAAATAATGAATATTTGTTGTGACTCCCATAACATTTGTATCAATCCTTTGAATTATGCGACCGCTGAACCTGAGATTTTATTGAACTGCAGAAAACTGTGCCGAGAAAATAGAATCTGTTTCCTTGCTTTATACATGTATTAAGCATTCTCTAGTTGAACACTCTGATTTGGTTGCTCTGGGAAAATAAACTTGTTTAAAATGCATTTGTAACTTCAAATTTAACAGGGTACTTAAGGGAAAGAATACACATGCCTGGAGTATCACAGCAACAAAATTATTTAAGGACTGAAACAATATTTTATTGTGATCAGGTATGAAAAACATTAAGGATGTCTAAACTGTGTGAAGCCTGAAGAGCCTCAAGTTTAAACAAAAGCTTCAAGTTTAAAAAATCTATTATCAAAATTGTTTTTTTACAATACAAATTATTGAATTTAACTCTTATATTTAAACCTTGGAATGTTTTCATTTCTTACCAAACTAATTGGAAAATCTAGTTATATAATTTTTTTTTTAAATGGTTATTGGAACAGTTATGTTGACAACTGATCAATTAAAAGCTCATATTTTCACACTCATAGCAAAACTGTGTTGATGCGAGTCAACATCAACATTATCCAAACATGGTGCAAAGTCTTATAATTCATAAGCAGCTTGTATTGCCAAGCCAAGAGCAAACGTTTCTCATTACAAAATGAAATGTGACAATAATCTAATGTCCAATTTTTAAATATCAACTTTTGGTTTATATACCATAAACTTACTATGGGAATACCAGCAGGAACTAGCAGTTCCTTGGGAGGTACAAACACTGCTTCATCTGGGTTAGGTTTTGCCTCTTCTTGCTCTGAAAATCAGTATGTGCATGTGGTTAATCATCAAGTCTACTGTACATTACACTGCATATACTTTAATCAAAGCATCAAATTTCATGATAGTATGTAGAAAAATGACAGTTGAGCATCATTTAAACCACAGAATTTCAGGTGTTAGTGAAAACTTGGTATACATTATTTTAGGAAATTTCAATGTTACCTTCTTCAGTGTAAACTGGTTGTCCATATGCATCATAACTGAAACCTACAGCTTTATAACCCTCTGCCAAGGACTCGTAGTACCTTTTCCACTCTTCCTCTGTAAATAGCATTAAACTATGTACACAGTCTGTAACCTTATAACATTGTATGACTTGTGCTACTTTCTTTACAATCAAACAGCAACATTTCTGAGTTTGTATTTGATTGAAAAAGAACAAAAAATTATCTAAGTACAAGTGAAAGTTAGTGAGTTACTCTAACAAACGAAACAAAATGGGAACAAACTCACTTATAAAAGCATCCACAGATTTTGTTTTCTAAACAATTATTAATATAACCAATTATTAATAATGATTTATCTTTTTTCCCAATAAAATTTAAAAGCAAGCAAACTTCTTGCATTTGCAGCCAACATGTAGTGAAAGGACAGAACCGAGATTGAAATGGTACAAAAAGCTTACCACTTCTCAGCTAAGTGGAGGTCCAGATCAGATTCCACAGATGTAAAAGCTGATCTGGATCTACTAGTTGTACATGGGATAACAGCCGTATCCATGGAGTAAATGCTTAACTTTAAAGGTTCAAAACCAATTAAAAACCTTTCTGATTGTAACCTCCAGATCTATTAAACATGTTTTTACCATTGAAATTTCAATATTGAAATTACAGCATGAAAAACATGGCTGGGTTATTTAATCACAACCCACAATTATTCAATTTACAGCTTTTCTTAAAATTAATGCATCTTTAATGTGAAATCAACTTATTTACTAACTTGTATGTGTCTGATATTTTCTCAGAAATCCTGTATGTTATATCTAAAATAAACAGCTCATATGAGAAATAAATAAAGTACAGTGTATACAATTATTACCTTCATACATAGCTTTCTCAGCAACATCAGTATGGAGCTCCAGATAACGCTCTTCATCACAAAGTTTCTCCAGCTGAGCTTCATCCTCAGTCAGTTCTGGTGGAGGCTGACCTTTCATACTGTCTGCATCGTAAGGACGAAGGTCAAACAAATGACCTCTCCCATCATACCTGCAGCCAAGATAATTGACAGGTAAAAACTAGACCATGACCAATAAGAACCTACAACAGCTACAATGTATCCACAAAGTTCTGAAATTATCAGAGAAGGAAATGTCTTCATTTCTTTTCACGAAAGTTCCAAAAATAATCCCCTATTCAGTTGTGATGAGAAAATGTTTTTGATCACAAGTGAGTGACAGCTGTCTGATTGAATTATACATACTTGCAAACTTGACACTTCATACCATAATTGTTCATTCTTATATTTTATTTTCTACTGTAAATAATTAATGTTTATATTGTAATAGCATTTATAAACTATAAAGTTTTTTGATAGACCTATTGACTTGCTTAGGTTAGCACTCACAATTTCTCAGTATTAATATTCCTTCTCTGTTTTGCTGTTACTAATACAAGAAAACTGATATAGCTGAAATATTAAATACAACATGATGGTGCTAAATAACTTGCTCCTTTTTTCCATTTCATAATGGTAACCAATCTTAACAATCATTATTTCAGCGATGTTACACATGGGGAGGAATTCTATGATATACTCTTTGTATCTGCAATCAAATAAAATCATAAAGCATTTTTACTGCATGTCTTTCCAATAAATTTAAAATGTAGTAATGATAACATAATATCCCTTTTAGTTAATGTACAAAATACTTTTAAAGTGTATGAGAAAAAAACTTGTGATACAATTACCCGTATTTTCTTCTACCTCACACAAACACCTGAAAAGAAGCCATAACTGCCAATTCCCTACCAAAATCAGCTAATAAATTTGTTTGAGCATTAGACATCCCAAAACACAAGGGAGGTAATCCTGGCTCCTTGAAAATGTTGACTCATCAATTTTCAGTGGCTAAGGTCAAGAGCAGCATCCAAGATACCTGTATGAACTAGAAATAGTGAATTAAAACAATCGACAATCGCGAGATTTGAACCTTTTCGTTCACAATCGAGAGTAATCCACGCCTTGCTGAAGAGAACACCGACCTGTCTATCTTCAATTTTTCGTCGCCCATCCACGGGATCATGTAGGTTCCGGAGTCAACCATTCTCGCCTGTTCATCATCCCTGAACAGCTTACAGTGGTATCCAAACACAAACAACTCTTCATTTTGAGTACTACTCCTAGGTTCCTCTATTTCAGTGTTCGTCGGGAAAAGCCATTCGTTCGCCATTTTCTCCTTGTCGGTGTCGTAAGAATTACTAAGTTGTATATTTTTTTAGAAATCACAACGAGTAATGGAGGTTTACGGCATACGTCAGTAAATGTAGGTTGAGGTCAACATAGCTTTAACAGGGGCGCATCCAGGATTTGAGCAAGGTGGGTTCAACTCAGCGAATCATATTTTTGATAGCATTGAATATAGATATGCGAAACAATGTTTCAACTTACATAAAAAAATTATGAACGTTAATATGCCGAGTCCAAAGTCAACTTTAGTGATGGCATTATAACACTCTATAAATAAATGTTAACAGTGTGTATCAGGGTCTATTTAATCTAATTAAGTAGACCCTGTGTGTATGGAGAAACAAATCTTCTTTTTCTTTGCATATGATAATCGATTCTTCGTTCAAATATCTTTTAGTTATGTCACTTGCATTCTTTTAGTTATGTCACTTGCATTTTGAAAATGAGTTTCCATATTTCTTTTGTGCATGTATGGTATATAATTTTCTGGTTACATTGTTCATACTTTTGTTTTAACATCCTTCTTTATATAAAATGTATTATTATTATATTTCTATTAACAAACGCAAGCTTTTAGTTGTAATATTTGAAGATATGAGCAAAAAAAGAGTAGGCCTACTATCAAATTTTCGACAAACAGGACGAAGTGGCAGAGTTTTAAAGATTTGAGTCTCTGGATAATTTAGTGCGCGTTAACACTGTCAAAAGGTGTTGTTTGATACCATTTACCCGGTCTTGGTGCACTGGCTCTGGGCAGCTCATGTTGTTCATCTTGATAAGTCCATCTTACCGACGATCAGCCATATATTTTGATATGAGCAACCCAGATTTGTGACAATGTCTTTCCACGGGGGGTGGGGTTGTCGTGTTCTAGACCTTATAGGTGTAAAAAATTTAATAGCTTACCAAATGAGTTTACATTTTATATGTTTTTAGATTTAGAGCATCCTTCTTAACACTCATGTTCATATACGAACTACACATAAGGCGAACTTACACAGAATTAACGAACTTACTGATAATTTATTGTATAGATTATTTTATTAGGTTAAGTTTTTAGTTATTGAATTCAAAAGTAATGTCGGTAATCCATATTTTAAATGATCACAAATATAACACATTTGGTTCAGCAAAACTTTTTTTTTATTTTACGTTCTATAGTTTATATATACTCTATTGCAAAAGAAAGTGCACACTTTCTTTTCGGTGATTGCTCATTACAGCTTTTCTTACATATTTGGTATCAACATTGAGAATAGACATAGATAGTTTTACTATAGAATTTAAATGATCTTATCTCAATTTTGATGCCAAATTATTTTGACATCAAAAAAGCAGTTAAAGAAAAATCGCCGAAATCAAAGTGCATACTTTCTTTTTGGAATAGAGTATAGGTTAAAGAAAAGCGGTTATTATCTTGGCAATAGCATGCACTTATTTGAACTGGCCGAAAACTGTGCCATTAACAAATTGCGATAAACGAAAAATTTCCTTTTTGATTTACGAATCTAAAGTGTTCCTCTTAAAAACGAACGTTACTTAATCAAAATAAAGGAATCGCGAACGTTTATTTTAGCGGCGTCAAAATACGACGCGTGGTGTACTTCCTCAAATCGCGATTGAAAAATTAATCGACGGTGAAAGTTTTTGAAAATTGACTATGGAATTGAAAATATATTGTTCCTGAACATATAAAAAAATTGCAAAAAAAATTCGGGCCGATTTTTTCTAATTGGACTTTAAACGTGAAAAATCGATGAAAACTCGAAATTTTCAAACATCCAATTTTTGTTATTAATTTAACAATTGTAAAGAAATGTATCATGTTTTTCCTATCAGCATGAAAGAAATCACTAACACGATCATTCTGTTTGGTTAAATTGTCTCTATGCGTCACTATTTTAGATCAAAAATGAAAAATACGGCGATTTTACGGCCATTGACAGACCGTCAAAAACGTGCGTAGATGGTGTTGTTTGCGACGTCATGTACAGTGATAGGATTTATAACTCTCAAAACCAATGTCCATTTCGTATCAGGAATATCATGAACTTTCATTTGATACCAAATTCCATTATTTTCTCGAAAAATTTTTAAAGGTACATTCCACCTTAACGTCGGTTATATTCATTGTTTTAGACGTTGAAAGTTGAAAATCTTTATTGAGGTAAAGAAATTAGACGGTTACGTGAGTTTTTAATGCATTTAAAACAGCTTAACTACCACAGAATATTAAGAATCATCCCGTTTAGGTATCAGAAAACTCGGCGAATAATCCGCTCAGCTTCCATCATAGTCAAGTCAAAATTTGTCAGAATTAACAAAATATCTTGTTTTAATAAACGTAAAATATGCAAACAATGTTGAATTAAATTCTTAAATGTCTCGAAATCAAATAATATCGTTTAAGTAAGAAGTAATTTGGAAAATACGGAGCGGCACCGATATAATCTTCGTAGGATATAAAGTATGTTACGGCTAAGTATATTTCGACTTTTAAATGCTTTATTTTCATGAACGGCACGAAATTCAGTCCACACAGACGATCTTTTATGTAAGAGACCTAGTCTCAATAATTCGACTGCAAGCACAGACCCATTATCATACTGACTTTTTACAGATGTCTGTCCTTAACGTCTCAAGCAGTTACGATCAAAACTGTGGTGGAAATCGACCCGATTTAAATTCTGTTATTTATCGATAAACGTGAGTCAGGTAAACTTTAAGCGCCGAAATCGAAATTTGTTGACATGGGTGGAGGTTTATGTAAATTTTTTAAGGATACATATGGTTTAAGATGCTTTATGGAGCCGCCAAAGTTGCGATTCAAATTCCGATCGGCGGCATATAGAAATAGAAGAAAAAATTTCCGCATTGATTTGAATAGTAACTGGGTTGTGCGCGAAGGACGATCATCACATATATAGAAAAGTCATTGTCGCGCACAAATAGTTGTGCTAGTAAGAGACCGATGTAAGCAGAAACAATTGTGTAATGATTTTGGCGCTAAAATCCTGAAACGACCATGTTTAATATACGGTACGCACGTGCTCCATGGCGCGCCTGGCATATTTTCACAGTGTACACTCGAAAGTCCGACCCTACTTCCGATAGCGCTGACTATACACGTAGCCATCACGAAGGAGCTGGTTAAAAAGCGGGTAAGAAATTGAATAAAGAGTAATTATTTAATTCTTTTACTTTAAATACTTAGACTAGCAAGAAATAGAGTGCGTCGAGTTATAAAATGAACGTGACACACCGTTAACTTCGAAAAAAATACAATCGATCACCAAAATTTACAAAAAAATGTCAATCGTGTCACTTCAAACGTCCATTTCAAAGCTTTATTTACATTGTTTGGCTGAAATTCGTTTTACTATGTGAAGTGTATTCATTACTGTATCACTTCATGTAGTTAAATGTTGTCCCAACCCGCTAGTTTTCGAAAAACTCGAATTTTCATTTGCACTGGTAGTGTGACAAGATGGTACGGCTACTAGCAAAGTCTAAAAAACAAATGGTCTGGCTACTAGCAGTCTTTATGTACGGCTACTAGGGTTGACTAAATAATCTTTTTCATCAATTTTGTTGTTGTTCTAACGTCATATTATAAATTATTATTAAATATCTCTAAAATAGTTTGAATATAGGCTAAAAAATGAAATATTTTGATAATTTTCATCGCCTATTATCTCTGTAGCAGTATGCCGCAATCCCCGTTACAAATATACTTTGGACTTCTCTATTTTCGTAAATCATATTAAAAAAAAATCCGCCCATATACGTACAAAATAGATTTGCTTCACTATTTTCTTTCAGCAGAACAGTCGCATTTTGAAACATACAGCATAGAAAGTACATATTTGATATTTGGCTTCTGGTGAAATGATAACAAATCTTGAAAGCGACGACAAAACTCGTGTATAGTTACTCCACATTGAAATGAGTTGGTAAAAATTTGTGTTGCATAATTATTTCCATTTTACGCACCATTTGCAACGATGCAAGATAACTCTTTAATCAACTCGACTTACTCTAGAAGCCCAAACGCATTTCCCCAGGATCGTATAGCCTATTCCCCCATACACGCCCGCACGCCCGCACGCACGCAAAAGATTTGTTGATTGTAAGAAGTGCTTTTGTACATGGTGATTTGGGCTTCTGAGTGGTTTGCAATAAAAGTCTGCTAATGGTTGCAATCTGATACAAATCTTTTATAGATTGGCTAAAACATATTTTTGTTAGCTCGACTTAGTCGCCACTTTTGGCGGTTCGGTGTATGTGCGTGCGTGCGTCCGTGCGTCCGTCCGGATTTTTCCGGACCATTTCTCCTATATGAATGGAGGGATTTCTGTAAAACTTCACACAAATGTTCACCTCAATGAGTTATAGTGTCGCGCAAACATTGTCTTAAATCCAACTCCGATGTTCAGCCCATGGTTTCCTCTTACCAATCAGACATTTTTTTTGCGTTACGACATCTTTCAAGGTTTTGCGTCAATAAACGATGTAGTCAATAGAATTTTAAGCAATTTTCATTAAGGCTGTGAGTTTGTCAAGCCATTTAATAGTGCCATTGTTTATTTCCATTGCATCCCATTGTAACTTGTATAGTAAATATCCAATGATTTCTACGGCGACCCTTATTGCTACGCATCAAAGGTCTCTTGTATACATATAATTTCATTAAATAAATTCCCCATTAATGCTTATTTCTCAGACCACTGAATGATTCGGGGACGACTAGTAGCCGTACCATTTTTTTTAGAAGAAAACGCTAGTAGCCGGACTGTCAACTGGCTAGTAGCCGTACCATCTTGTCACACTACCAGTGCAAATGAAAATTCGAGTTTTTCGAAAACTAGCGGGTTGGGACAACATTTAACAACATGAAGTGATACAGTTATGAATACACTTCACATAGTAAAACGAATTTCGGCCAAACAATGTAAATAAAGCTTTGAAATGGACGTTTGAAGTGACACGATTGACATTTTTTTTGTAAATTTTGGTGATCGATTGTATTTTTTCGAAGTTAACGGTGTATCACGTTCATTTTAACTCGACGCACTCTATTTCTTGCTAGTCTAAGTATTTAAAGTAAAAGAATTAAATAATTACTCTTTATTCAATTTCTTACCCGCTTTTTTAACCAGCTCATTCGTGATGGCTATGTGTAAGGTCAGCGCTATCGGAAGTAGGGTCGGACTTTCGAGTGAACACTGTGACTTTGGGGTATATTTTTTTATTATTCAAACTTAACTTATTTTTTTTCTTTTATTGCGAATATCAGCACTTCAAATTAATGATACATTTTATAGCCCAGACTCTAACTTCGAATGTTATCAAGTTGCAAAAGGTCGCCTTCTCTGTGATTTATCAAATGTCCGTGACGAAGACTTTTTGACGCAAACAAACACGCAATACTAAGTTTTCCATTGATTAACAATTTCCTACTGTCTTGTTTTGATTAAAAGCAGATTGGCCACCTACAGTGGCAAGTGTGCAAGGGTGCGAAATTGTTTCTTGGAAATACAGAGGTTTTAATTGAGAGTACGCAATATGCGTGAAGGCTAAGTTTTGACACCTACGACTACCCAAGACCACCACGGAGGTCGCATTTTTTGTCGCAAAATGAAACAATTTAGCAACAACTGGTCATCCATTTCTTTCTGGAAAGCAGTCATATTTATTCATACACACAAACTTCGAACCTCGAACCACCTGGGACCCAAAAAATGGATCCGCCACTGTTCAATTTATCATCAGAATTACATTGTAATTATTAACGTAAACATAGCTTTAATTTGGATCCGCCACTGTTCAATTTATCATCAGAATTACATTGTAATTATTTACGTAAACATAGCTTCAATTGATCAGCAGAATTACATTGTAATTATTTACATAATTCAACTGCTCATCGGTCGTATTATCCATATGTATGTATGTATTTATTTATTATGTAATTTCCTCCTTTACTCATAGGAGCTCTCCTCTTCACCAGAGGATAAGGTTTTATGTATATGTACAGAATCTTTTACTTTCATTATCTCTGTATTCAGCGTATTTATGTTACCACTACCATCATAATCATTATATCACCACCAAGTATATATCAGCATCATCACCGAGTATTTATGCAGATATATCTATATACACAATTAATCTGACGGGTGCAGATAACTATATAGAGATAGCTTTTAGATACAGGGAATCCGGGTGCAATACCCTAGCTCTTTTCGAAGAGACCCCTCGTTCTTTAACGGGCCCAGTGTATAGCACCGATACACGCACTGAAATTCTACTTCCTGGGAGTGAACCATTACTTAGTTGGGCACTCTCTTACACTATCGGCTCATAACATTCACCTCTGTTATAGGCTGGGACTACTTTCACTTTAACTCCAAAAAGTAGTTCAACAATTACATTACAATAGCTTGGGTTTCTTCGGTTTTAATGAAAGAAAGTGAAGATTTCAGTCATTAGTTTTACCTCAAGCTTTCAAATTCATAATTTATGACTGTATAAAATAAGGCTGTCGAGTTTGGTAAAAAATCTTGACATTGAGCCTTTCGCAGAGATGTAAAGTGAGTGTAAGGAACGACAACTCTGCGTAGAAGATTGTTAGTTGGGTGGGAAACACTAAGACATATATTTGGGTACAGTTCTCAGATTTTTCTGACAGGGTGGCAATGGCCTGTCCTGAATAATGAGGCAATCTAAACTAGTCTTTTATACAGTAATGCACACAGAATCACAATAAATGAAAATCCTTACGTTTATGTGAACTCGAGTTCATGCTAGTCATTGCTTACCATTGTCTGAACTGTAACAGTTGACAAGTAATATTTGCATTTAAAACTTGCACCTGCCACCAATGAAGGCAAACTTCAGCTTTGACTTAAGGTCATGCTTCTTTGTTGCAATTCTTTACCTTCTCAATGCGATTGGAAAATGTTTGGCTGAAATCCATATGGTTTTTGAAGTTATTCTTAAACACACACCTTTCCTCCATAGATATGGCTTTATCACATCGGCAAACATTTTAGATCCAGATCAGTCGACTCATCCCTACCATCTGATCAGGATCTACACTGTTCACTTCATGATTTATTAGGTTATTTCTGACCAAAGAGCAAACAATGCTGATCCTAATCAGATGACAAGGATCAGCCAGCTGATCTGGATCTAAATTGGTGGCATTTGAGATAAAATGCGTATATATATAGGGTTAAATTTTTAAATATAAACATAACAATATACAAAAAACAGCATTAAGCTTGTTCAGTTTATTCAATAAAATGGAAGAAAATAATTATGTTAATAAAAAACAATAAAATGTAAAAATTAAAACTTTACAAAAGTTTATATATATAATTATACTCTTTGGTACGAGACAGATTGCATTTCTTGTATATTATATACGAAAAATGTAGGGACTAGAGTTTGAGTTGAAAAATATAAATAATTGACAATAATTGAACACACTTGGAAACATGGGAAGATAAATTACATGGAAAGATTAATCATATATCAATGATCATGACAAAACTTTAACAATAAAAAATGTTGTTTATAAAAACTGAAAACTTGATAAAAAAGGATAATAAATAGCCTAATAAACATTTTCAAGTATGAAAAAAGCTTGCTCATAAACCCCAAATAATTTCCCTAAATATATTTCCTCTTGTGTTTTTAAGTGTGTAGCAGTATTTTTATAAAGTGCGCTTTCAATTTCCAATTTCAACCAATTTGCTGTAACATTTTTGAAAACATCTTCCAACTCAATGTACAAACAGGAAACCATACACTATAAGTCTGAACAGATAAACAAAATCAACTAAAAAGTATGAAAGGCTGGATATTTCTAAAAAAAGCTTTTGTAGCATTTTTATGAAAAAAACAAACAACAACTTATTATCTACATTGAATTTTGTTTTCTTTATGGGTTAGAAACATTTCCAAGATATACATTATTGTTTAAAACTATGTTTGATATTTTTAACACATTTATTTTTACTCTGTAGGTAATGATGAATATTTAACCAAATAAATTGTTTTTAAGTATAAATTGTTCAAATGAAATATAAGTAAACTATGTTTACCCTTAACACCATATATACAACTTTATAGCATATAACAATGTAGATCTAGATCAGCCGGCACATTCATGGCATCTAATCAGGATCTACATTGTTTGCTTTAAGATTCATTGGATTATTTCTATCCAAGATGCCACCAGTGTAGATCCAGATCAGATAGCACTAATGTGCTGGCCAATCTGAATCTATACTGGTTACACATGCAATAAAACCCGTATATATGGAGTAAAGGATAAAGAAACACTGTACACTTCCTTTTGCCATAAGGAATCATTTTACAGAATTTTTCACTTTCAAACTGAACGAAGAATATGCTTTCCAATGGTTGTTCTAATAAACAGGGTACAATATTTGCAAACTGATACATGACCCAAAATCACAGAAAAAAGTCTTAAGACCAGACTCAAATCTCAAATAAAGCCGGCTGGTTGAAACTTAGGTTCAGTCTTAAAAACTGTGTGCCAGAGTGTTTGGACTAGTCTCTAATTTCAGTTTTAGGATCTTTTCCCTAATCAATTAACCATGAGCAAATACATAATTCTCATGTCTGTTCAGTTTTTACTACCAAAACAAAGACTACTTAGAAGAAATGACTAACTAGAGGTTTTTCCAATTCAAAGGGTGTAGATTTGGCATACAGATTCAGGTTACAATGTTTTAATAACTCCTCCTCTAAATTGTCTGCCAATGATGGTAATGTTTTCTTGTGGTAGTTACTTGGCTTATCCACCAAACTTGTCTGCATATTCAAGCTATTCACTTTCAAGTTCATACAGTCTTTAAGTGTTTGATATGTACATAATGGTGAAATATTGTTTACCAAATTTTTCTGTGGCGGAATGTGGTTTAAAATATCATTTCCATTTATGGCACTTGGCGAGACAAACGCTGTGTTGTCATCGAAGCACTGAGCACTATTTTCTACCTTTATCTCCGGTGTTCGGATATTCAAGTTATCTAGACACACATCAGGATTTTCTGGATTAGGAAACAGATGGCTTTTCATATTTCCAGTTACAGTCTGGACCATACAGAATTTAGGGGAAGCTGCTTGTTTAAATGCAGATTTAAAAGCAAGCTTCTTTGAACCTGGGAAAGGACTGTACCGTGTTTCACCATCTGTTGGGGACTTCTTTTCTTTAGAGGACTGTTTCTGTACTTCCTTAAAATGCCTCTGTTTTTTCTTGTTTGCTAGTCTTGAGGTTAGTTTACTTTGATCAAAAGGATTGGAAACACGGCGGCCGATGATGATTGCAGAATTATCACAGTCAAAGGGAGCTTGTTTATTGCTAGGTGCAGGATTTGCAATGGATTTGATGCTTTCATAAGTGTGATGAGGACTCAAACTTAAATTGTTCTGGTTATTTTCTTCCTCTGTATAGCTTCCCCTCAAAGCTGGAGTATCTAACATCCTTTCTCTACTCAAGTTCATTTCCTTACTACCTTCACAACTGTCGACACTGGCCACTGAACTTCGTCTGTTAATGTCCCCAATAATTACTGAACTGATACTTTCGTATGTGTGCTCTGATTGTGTAGAGGAATTCTTCAATGATTCTAACCTCGACTTTAAAGGGGTTATGTCTGATGTTCCCACTTTAGACATAAGGGGTGAGCATAGTCGTGGTCTTCCAGGGAGCACTAATGCATTTTTGCTCAATGATTTGTATAGATAATCTGAGTATCGGGAATTCTTCAATGACTCATATTTACCACTACCTTCTGAAAGTCTCCTCCAACGTTCAATGGATTCTATTGATAATTTACTGTCATTTCCAACTGGTCCCTGTGACAATCTCCTCTCATTACGAATTGGTCCCTGCAAATATCTCTGCTCATTATGAACTGGTCCTTGTGCCAATCTTTGCTCATTATGAACTGGTCCCTGTGACAATCTTGGCTCATTATGAACTGGTCCCTCTAACTCCAGCTTTTGGAGATTTTTCTTACCAAGTTCATCAGCAGACTTGGCATTATCTTGCAAACTGGATCTATTTCCAGGTTCTGAATCTGTCTTATTGAACAATCCAGTAAAGCTTGAAATGCTAATTCGAGTTTTCATTCTTAGAGAGCTCTTTCGCACACTTCTCACAGGGAGATGTATGCTAGTTTGTTCATGATTCACAGAGGTTTGGGGGTTTAACATATCTGTTTGTATACGAGTTATGCATGTACTGTCTAGTTCTCTTCTTATAGAAGGCTGAGTGACTCTAATTTTTGGTCCACGAGTCGGTACAATGTATGAATTATTCAATGACTCTGATGAATCGTTGCTGTTGCAAGAAGAGTTAATGTTGTGTAAACTGTCAGAGTATCCAAGATTTGTCTCCCCTGCAAAATACAGAATAAAAGGTCAAACTAGATGGGTGTTAGCTCAACACTTGTGTTACCTTTGGATACTTTGTTGACCATAAAAAGACCATAACTATAATTTGGTGTTCCGCGGAACACATGTGTCACCTGTCTGCAAAATGTTTAAATGTGAGCCTGTGTTTGATCATATATGATAAAAAGATTTAATTCAAGTTGATTGCAATACTACACTAGTATTTGGTGTTCCACAGAACACACGTCACCTCAATTGCATTCGAAAGGGGCTTAACTAAAAATGGTGAAACTTGAGTTATCATTCTTGTTTTCACCAATGGCTATTTGCATGCAGATGATATATCATATTCCAAGTATTAAGTAAAAAGGAAATGCACTTTCAAATTTATAGGCAACATTAAGGTAATGTTAAAGTTGAATTTGAAAGGGGCATAACTCATAAAATATTCAAACAGGAGTTATCATTCTTGTTGCCACTGATGGCGTTGTTCATATATTCCGAGTATAAAATGAATAGAACAGGTACTTTTAAGTATATGCCACATTTTCATGTTAAAGTCTCCTTTGAAAGGGGCATAACTAAACAAGAGGGCCATGATGGCCCTTTATCACTCACCTGAGTACAACAAAGTTATTTTTAGTAACAGTGACCAAGACCCAGATGACCCATATTCGAACTCATCCAAGAAATCATTGGGACAAACATCCTGACCAAGTTTCATGACAATTGGAGCAAAAAAGTGACCGCTAGAGTGTTAACAAGAAAATTCTATTTTTAGTAACTGTGACCAAGTTTTTGGACCAGATGACCCATATTCGAACTCGTCTGAGAAATCATTAGGACAAACATCCTGACCAAGTTTCATGACAATCAGAGCAAAATTGTGACCGCTAGAGTGTTAACAAGAAAATTCTATTTTTAGCAACAGTGACCTAGTTTTTGGACCCAGATCACACATATTCGAACTCGACTGAGAAATCATTGGGACAAGCATCCTGACCAAGTTTCATGACAATCGGAGCAAAAATATGACCGCTAGTGTTAACAAGAAAATTCTATTTATAGTAATGGTGACCAAGTTTTTGGACCCAGATGACCCATATTCAAACTATTCCGAGAAATCATTGGGACAAAGATCCTGACCAAGTTTCATGACAATCAGAGCAAAAATGTGACCGCTAGAGTGTTAACAAGAAAATTCTATTTTTAGTAACAGTGACCTAGTTTTTGGACCCAGTTGACCCATATTAGAACTCATCTGAGAAATCATTGGGACAAACATCCTGACCAAGTTTCATGACAATCGGAGCAAAAATGTGACCGCTAGAGTGTTAACAAGAAAATTCTATTTTTAGTAACAGTGACCTAGTTTTTGGACCCAGATGACCCATATTCGAACTCGTCCGAGAAATCATTGGGACAAACATACTGACCAAGTTTCATGACAATCGGAGCAAAAATGTGACCGCTAGAGTGTTAACGAACTAAGTGTGGACGGACGACGGACATTCATCGATCCTAATAGCTCACCCTGAGCCAGCTCAGGTGAGCTAAAAAATTGAAACAGGAGTAATCATTCTTGTTCACTGAAGTGCGTTCATGAAGATGATATATTCCCAGTATTAAATGAATAGGACAAGTAATTTCAAAGTTATATGCAAGATTAAGTTTCATGTTGGAGTTGCATTTGAATGGGGCATAACTCAAAAATAGTCAAACAGGAGTTATCATTCTTGTTGTAACCGATGTTGTTGTTCATGATGATGATATACTCCAAGTATGAAGTGAATAGGACAAGTACTTTCAAAGATAAAGGCAACATTAAGTTTCATGTTAAAGTTGCATTTGAAAGGGGAATAACTCAATAAATAGTCAAACAGGAGTTATCATTCTTGTTGTAACAGATGTTGTTGTTCACGATGATGATATATTTCAAGTATGAAGTGAATAGGACAAGTACATTGTACTTTCAAAGTTGAAGGCAACATTAAGTTTCATGTTAAAGTTGCATCTGAAAGGGGCATAACTCAAAAATAGTCAAACAGGAGTTATCATTCTTGTTGTAACTGATGTTGTTGTTCATGATGATGATATATTCCAAGTATGAAGTGAATAGGACAAGTACTTTCAAAGATAAAGGCAACATTAAGTTTCATGTTAAAGTTGCATTTGAAAGGGGCATAACTCAAAAAATAGTCAAACAGGAGTTATCATTCTTGTTGTAACAGATGTTGCTGTTCAGGATGATTATATATTCCAAGTATGAAGTGAATAGGACAAGTACTTTCAAAGTTATAGGCAACATTAAGTTTCATGTAAAAGCTTGGGGACAACCTGACGATGCGGAGGACGACGCCAACATTAGGATCCCTATGTGTCTACCTGCTATAGCTGTCGACACAAAAAAAGACAAGAAATCTTGAATGACAGCATGGAGAAGGGTTTGGGGTGCAATACAGCAATCCAGGCCATCTTATCTGGATCATAGACCTAATGAATCAAATAGCAAACCTGTAGATTCTTATCAGATGTTATGAATGTGGCAGCTGATCTGAAACTACACTGTTCACCCATGGTAAACAGCCATTTAAACCAAGGATAACAGCCATTTACTATAGAGTGTTAAAATCAATGCCAAAATTGATATTCCATTTTAACTACACTGACAACCAAGTCAGATAATGATGTACAGCTTGTCAACCAGTTCCAGTTAATCTTTTTATCCAATATGGAAAAATATATTAAAATATATTAAAAGCAATAATCTGATTTTTAACCAGCGAAGCTGGTTTTACTAATCACAATTCTGAAACCGGTATCAAACCGAAACGAGGCACTGGCAACCGGTGATTTACGCATTTCAGAGTAATCAGAGCAAGCAAAGTAGTCCAAGTGTCCTGTTACGTGTTTAAGTTGGCTCTTGCCACGTTAGTATCGCTAAAAGAATACTTGACTGCTTCACTGCGCTGTCCCTAATTCAGAACACAATCGACAACAGTAAACCGATTTTATCTGGGGGTTGTAGCCGCCAGGGATTCTTTAGCGAGCCACAGATATGTTACCTTTAGGTAGAGATATAAACGATATTCCCGATGTTAGGATATTACAATAGCCAAATATTAATTCTGAAATATTTAATATATCTTTTCTGCTAATTCGAAGCTTTGTCATTTTAAAGCCATTTCAATATTTGACGTTTGTTCCGCGTCTAAACTGTTTGTTTTACGAAATATCTTTTTTTTTTATCATTAACAATAACGATAATGATAAATTTCCTTCTTAGCATATTTTTCTTCAATTTTCCGCTTTATGAAATCAATGCGAAAATGCTTTCACTTGAAATTTTCAAGACATATTGCAAACATTTGTTTATTATTTGATGATAGGCGTTCATGAGCGTTATAAATCACTGAACATGAAGCAATCATCATTGCTGAATATTTTTATATATTGGATTTCCAAATATAAGCGTGAACAGTAAACAGTTAACTATTGAGATGTGTAAAATTAAACATATTAAAACTAGTACACCGGATATTACTCGTACAGAAATAAGGACATGTAAGATTTACAGATCTATGAATTCGAAACATGCCACGAGCAAGCGCGGTACGTGTCCGGCTATCACGTACGTGGCAGGAGACACGTCGCCAATAAGGCCATCAGTGGTACAAGAAACGGACTATGATTTGTTTCAGGAATAAAGCATAATTTACTTTTTTTTCCAAAGGTGAAGATGTTTACTATGTTTACGTTTTTGATTAAGCTAGAGATGACTACTATTATTGTTCGGAATACATGAAATCATAGGCGCAGTAACACATTGAACATGCAAATGTCAGTGACGTCACAATTTCCCGCGTTTTGAAGAATTCCAAATAACAGTAAAAGTACGTGTGAATATAGAGGACAAACCATGATGAAGCCTAAAATTAAAAACGACACATCTGTCTGCTGAAACTGATGATATATGAACGGATTGTAAGCTAATGGACATATAAATTTTATCCAAGCTCCTTAACAACCAAAACTCAATGATATGTTTACCAATGTCTTAAATCTGGAACCTTTTTCTAATAATATTATGCTACATGAAAAAAACTATCGAGTCTGTTATTATATGCAACCTAATACAGTGGAAATTTATGGTATAAGCTATAGTAATTCATTTTCCTCTGAAATTGTCCTCAATTTTTCATGTGTGTTATCTAGCATTAAATTCCAATGCTTTTGGCAATGTTATGACTCTCGGTTGTTTTATCTTAATATGTAGGATTCTCAATTCTATGATTTCCTTTACATGTTATTCACAATGAAGGAAACAATTATATATTTCCTATTTCAAATAAATGCATAATCTTTCCCATCGATGGGGTCTTACTTTTTATATCATTTTTCGTGTTCATTCTGTATTTGGGATGTCAGTACACAGATTTCACTATAATTATAATTTCTTGCTTAAAACCCTTTGCTCAATATATACGCCTTTCATCACTTAGGTGATCAGTTCAGGTCCCGATCAGCTGGCACAATAGTGCCATCTAATCTGGATCTAAAATTTGTGATTACTGGCAGAAAAAAAAAAAAGATTCTAAAAGCGAACAGTATAAATCCTAATCAGATCGCACAGATGTGCCAGCTGATATGGATCTAAACTGTTCGCCCAAGCTATGAAGGTATATCTATGGAGTAAAGGGTTAACAGAAGCCTTCATCCAGATAATACATGGAAACCCTTATTTCCACTATCATAAAGACAAAATGAAGGTCTTTGCGAGTGAACCAAGTTCTTTTGCTTTTTCGTAAATGGATACATGTATGAGAATCATGGCATTGGTTATTCTAAATAAGAAAAACCGCTTCTGGTTTTCTGTACTTTCAGTACTTTGATTTGTTTTATAGCATGCAAGATGTCTTACCAAAAATATGTTGAAATTATATTAGTCTCTGCATGTGTTTACTTTCACAAAAGAAGCAATTATTGACAGACACATTTAAACCAGTTCTGGTTAATTAAATAATTTCCAAATATAAATCGGGCGACATCTCTCAGTGTTTTTGACTTTCAGATTTGACAGCTGTGTAATGTTTTTTTCAGACTGAATTCATTTTCACATGTTTTCTGTTTTAAGAGTTCAAAATAATTCTTTAAATAATGTTTAATAAAAAAAATAACACACTTGTGAAATAAGTAAGTTATTTTGATAAAAACAAAAACAGTAAAGCACTCATGCTGGCTGTCAAGTGACCTTTCTTCAAAAAGTAGGAAAAAATAGGAACCATTTTGACAAAAAAGTAGGAGAAAAGTAGGAAAAAGTGAGAACTTTTTCCTCAAAAATAGGAATATATAACAGTCTTTCCAGTCAGGACTTCACTCTTTCTGTTACACATTACACTCACCCAAAGTTCTAATTGGTCATCAATTGCATATGTATGCTAGTTTCGTTTCCTTCCTTTGTTAATAGAGGTTGTGAAAAGAATGTTTTTGTCTTGAAATCATTTATTCAATGTCTTTTTAATTGTTACTGATTGTTATCTTAGATAAATCCAATACCATTTACAAACGGTGCAGGGTCCAAATCAGAACATTCTTAAATTGAAAGGGAGGTAATTTCAAATTTGTGGACTTTGAAGGGGATTTGTTTAAATGAAAAGGCTGCTGTTTAATAAAGTTTAATGTTTTTCATACTAGTGAGTAGTTCTATTAAAGGAATCAAAGAAATTTATAACTAGTTTACAGGTGCATGACCTTTAATTGCATGAAATGCATTTTTAGCAAAATTAAGGATAACTCTCGCTAAACTTTGCCAAAGTCAATTATTACAAGATTAGAGCTGAAATTGAAGACTGTTGATGGCAACTGATCACAAATAAAGAGATAAGTCAACCTTATTCTAATGAAAAATGACTGACAAAAGCGACCAATTAGAACTTTGGGTTTGTGTATATGCATCATGGTCATCCAGCTGAGGCCCCAACACATAAGTCAGACTGAAACTGGTAACTTAGAGAGATGTCTATGTGGAGTCAGTATGGGTCAATGGGGCCTCATCTTGGTGAATACAAACAGCACTACAGCAATAACATGGGTTTAGTCTTCCCGCTATTATGAGAGGTGTTTGAAAAGTAATGCAAGTGCAGTTTTATTGCAGAAAAATATTGATTTTTAAGCGTTTCAAGTTATAAAAAAGGATTTTATAAAGGCCTTTAACTGTAAAATATAAAGATATGACTGTTTCTGAGGTGTATAAGGGTGATTTCCTGTTTGAAAAAATACTTTATTACAATTTAAGTTTAAAAAACATGCATTTAAGGTGTTTTCAACACTCATTTGGTATTAATAAAATTTACTGTAATAGTTATCTATTTTTACCCACTGTTATCTATTGTTACCCACAAGTGTTGTAAGGAACCCCTTTATTTCTATTTTTGACTTAGACAAATGACATTGTCAGGCCTGTTAGACCAAAAGCTATGTTGACAGAAGAAATTCATTGATTTTTTTACACTTATCAATATGAATACAGGAATGACATTTACATTACTTTCCGAACACTAAAAAATAATTAAAAAAAAACTCCTTTTAAAAGATATAGATTTTTTCTTTTGTCTATCTGACAAAAAAGTAGGAATAGTAGAAGGTTTTTGTAAAATAGTAGGAAAAAGTAGGAACAAGGCTAAAAAGTAGGAAAAGGTATGACCACTTGACAGCATGCTCATGGCATCACAAGTTCCATGGCATAGCCTTCAGGTATTGCAATAAGTGCATCTGATACAACCTTAAAGTCATATTTACATTGGGTAGATATTAAGGCACCAACATTTAAACAATCATGTTTTGATTTTGAGCCGTAAACATTTACTGTATCTTGGACTGTTAAAGAATGGTCACGATATTATTAAGGAGGAAAATATAATAACTGAACATCGACAACGTAGTAGCAAGCGAGCAAAATATTTTCAGGCTGTGGTCATTAAATTTTAGTTAGTTTTGCATGTTTTTGACAGATTTGGAATTTCACAGTTTCCCGCTAAGATATCTATTTGTGTATATGGACCCCTTACATCACGTTATAAAGGACTTGCAATGCTACTTACAACTTTCAAGGTTCTGTGACACTTAAAAATTGCTTGTAAGTCTGTGAAACGTTTAAATGGGATTGTTTCATTTTTCATGGTCCGTGTAAATGTTTACAACAATATGTAAACGTTGGAGCCTTACATATCTACGATGGTAGCACGACACCACCCCACATAGCTGGCCATAGTGGGTTGCTTAATGCCAGTGACCCAGTAACTTCTGAGAACACTTTACCATCTTTGTCTAGGATATCTCAGTCTTAGGGTGTCATGGATCTTGGAACTTGACCAATGGGCTAACCAGCTGCATCCACTTGCTTTAAGTGTCTCCCTTCATTAGATTTTATTCCTATTTTATCCTCTGAAAAGATTTCCAACTCTATATAGAATCTATACTACCTGCTGATTAACAATTATTGATTCGGAATTGGTTGCAACGCTTGCCTCACAGAAACCGTCACAAAAACAGAATGTACATATCTATTCACACGATTTTGTTTCAATTGTAAGACCATGATAAAACACAAAATTGCAAATTACCATTTTTTTCCTTTTGATGCCATTTAAATTCAGTATTTGCAATAGATGTCACGCTTAAATGCTATGTGTTGCCAAATTTTGCACACGAGCTTCTACAAATATGGCGCTTGAACAGAATTAAACAATAAATCAAACGTTTAAGTTCGCCAATGTTTAGTTCAAATGCTATTAATTGCGATTTATTAACATTTTCAGTCGTTTTACTGAAATATTTCTTTCATGGGATAGGAAATAAAAAAGTTAACTGGAAGTCGTTCATAACCGAATCTGGTTGACAAACTGTATGTATGGCAGCATGAAGTAATCTTGTATTTATTTCCATAAACATAAACATTCATGGTTTTGGTGAAATAACAATTTAACAATGTAGGATCTTAAATAAATGGTTTTTAAAGTTCTAAAATCACATTTGAGGTACAATTTTGTATTCCAGAGATTTTATAATTCATGGATTGATCCACAAAAATAAGAACCTCATGATTTACCAGTATAAGGAACTAACTAAGAAGTATTAACCAAATTGTGGAATGTTAAAAAAAATAACAATATTTTATGCAATTCACAAGGAGTATTTGAAGGCTGAAGACAAACTGTTCGGAATGGAAGGATAATATATTTTATTTTATCTGTTTTTACAAAACAACAAGCGTTTTCATATCTTATCAGTATGTAATACCTTGTACACTGGATTCACTAGCACTGGCACTGTTTTCGTTTGCCAGGAAGAGTTGTGAGCTGTTCTGTAGACTGATGTACGAGGCCTGTATACTTGCCGGCACAGTCAGAAAGTTGGACACGCCGTGGCTGACACCTGTCATATTACTGCTTGATGCCTACAAGAGTTATTGTACATATTAACCCTTTATACCCCAGTTACACAGAGCCATCGGTGGTCGATCGGCAGTTTTTTTTAGCCAAATTAATGAGGGAACCGATGACAACGGATTGACCACCGATATCAACTATTGGTCACCTGTTTGCCACCTATCAATTGCTGCTGGGGAAAGATGAGTTTCGTCGGTGAAAAATAACCGATCGGGATTTTTAGACATGTTTAAAATTCTCGATCGGTGAAAATATTTTACAAATAACCGATTGACAACTTGTCTACAAGCGATCATCACCGATCGACATCCTGTATAAAACCGACATCACCGATCGACAACCTGTCTACAACCGATATATCAGATGGGCCACCGATAAGCAACCGATCAACTAATACTTACCACCGATAGAAAAAAAAAGATGAGAATTAATGTTTACCAGCAACCATGAAATATCTGTTTAACCGATGAACACTCGTCAATCACCGATGGCCGGTTACACAGGAAAACAGAAATAAAATAACGCATGACAACCGATCAAACCAGCGAGCAACTTAAAATAAAATAACCGATTGGGCACCGACCGTCTGTGTAACTGGGGCCTTACTCTACTTATACAGGTTTCATCACGACTGAACAGTGTAGATCTAGACTGTTTGCTTCTTGGTCAGAAATAACCTGTTGAATCTAAATGGGAACAGTTCTGAACCAGATCATATGGCAGAAATGTGCCAGCTGATCTGGATCTAAACTGTTAACCCATGCAATACAAGCCATATGTACTGAATTAAGGGTTAAACTATGGAAAGGTTCTGCAATGTAAATATAGCAAAAAGAAACTTTGAGAACTTGACTGGAATTAGTTAAATAACAATATCAACAAAGATCTTTTAAATTAATGCTTAATAGTTTAATAGTTTGGTATGTCTACACAAGCCAGGCATTTGCAAGCATTAAGTAATAGTAACTAGAAAGCCCGGAGCAACTGATTAACCTTACATCTAAACCTGTCCAGAGAGCCAAGCAGCAGTAAAGCCTTTTCCTTAAAAGATGTAGCACCTTGATTAACCTTACCTCTATAACTGTCTGGAAAGAATCATCGAAGAAACTGTGATCACTGCTACATTGTGGTGATGGTTCCAGAACTGTAATGAAACAAGAATATATAGGTAAAATAAATGAAACAAGGTATATCTGTGAGCTAATGCTTACTAGTGATACCCCTGTTTTGAGAAATCTGACTTTCAATAAGTAATTTGCATTTTTCATATGTATAAAGGGTGTCAAATTTTTTACATATATATTAAATATAAATATACAAAATACTAGTCAATAAAATATTATGTTACAGTTGCATAGGAAACTGTGACGGAAAATGTGCATGTATTTCACCTATAGAGTAAAAAAATCTAAAAATATTCGGTAAACAGGAAGTAGATGAGCAAGGAGCATAAAATCACTTTACACCATATGGGACTATAGGATAAAGCAATATGCAAAATATCAGGCTGCTGCATGTTATAGTTGTTTAGAAAACTGTTACAACTAGAGCTATCACTGAAGGTGATTAATACCCCCGCAATACTGCTTTGTCAGAGTATACAGAAATGATGTTTGCATCTTTCATGGGTGAAAGTTGAAAAATAATTGAAATCCTGAAAATTTGCTGGGGGTCCAGGGGGCCGCTAGGGCTCCGGTAGGTCCAGGGCAAAGCCCTGGTGGGAGACAAGGGGGTTGAAGCCCCCCGAAGCTTCTGGAAGATAGCAATTTATATACCATTGGGAAGCCATTTCTTAAGTGCATTTAAGCTTTTTTGAAACACAAAATTAAGACATCTGGAGGCATGGGTTTATCATTTATTGTCATTTATCTTAATCAACTATGCCTCTCAATCCAGTGAAAATTCTCCATAAACAAAAATTATAGATCTTCATGAATATTTTCAATAATTATGAAATTGATGGTAGTTGTTTATTTCTGCTGTTGTTTGTTTTTTTTATAATAAATATCTCCAATACAAAGTATGTACATAATTTTTGCGCATTTTAGTTTCCAAAGTACATCATTGGACGGCATATTCTGATGTAGACCTACTTTCATTTTGTGTAACCGAGATTAAATTTTCTCGCGGCATAACAATTTTAGAAAATCAAACGTAGGACTATATCCACCTACCGATACAAGGCCATTTCAGTTGCATGATAATTACATACATATTACTTACTATGCCGTCTCTGCGTAAGAAAAAAAACGATCGAGCATCTTCTGAGTATTGTTTTACAATCTGTATTTAATTTTACGTACACAGCTACACAACCTTCACCCGGGCACATGTTGTTATTCTTCCGAGAGGGATAAGAATAATGACGTCATTTGGAGAGCTAATGCTAACGAAACCAAACATAGGACTATATCCGCCTACCGATACAAGTCCATTTCAGTTGCATGATAATTACATACATATTACTTACTATGCTGTCTCTGTGTCAGAAAAAAAACGATCGAGCATCTTCTGAGTATTTTTTTTACAATCTGTTGATACGCACACAGCTACTCGACCTTCACCCGGGCACATGTTGTTATTCTTCCGAGAGGGATAAGAATAATGATGTCATTAATTTTGGTGAGCTAATGCTAACGCCACGTGTGTGTAAAGCAAAAGTTGTGTTTAAAAATAGCGACTTGGGTTTTCACCGGATGTTAACAAAACTGTAAAAGTAGTTGACGTCACAAGGTTTTGTTGAATCGTGCTCCCCTTCTAAAAAATAATGGACTGATCCAAATGAAAAAAAATATGTCATGCAAATCTAATCACGAACGTATGTTAAAAGTTTGAAAACTGGAGAAGTAGTTTGTGTCATAAGATTTTGTTAAGTAATGCTCCCCTCCAACCAAAAATGGACTGATCCATAAAAAATATGTCACTAACATGCGCACTTCATGCAGAACATATGATTTCAGTTTCAAGTCGGTATCTTGAAAACTGTAGAAGTTTGTATAACACGATTTTGTTAAATCATGTCCCCTGCAAAAAAGAATGGACTGATCCACACAAAAAATATGTCACGCACATCAACACTTCATGCTGAACATATGTTTAAAGTTTCAAGTTAATATCTTAAAAACTGTAGAAGTAGTTTTTGTCACAAGATTTTGTTGAATCATGCTCCCCTGCTAAAAAATAATGGACTGATCCACATGAAACAAAGTATGTCATGGAAATCTACTCACAAACGTATGTTTAAAGTTCGAAAACTGGAGAAATAGTTTTCATCATAAGATTTTAAATAAAAGATTTTGTTAAATAATGCTCACCTGCAAAAAATAATGGACTGATCCATAAAAAAAATATGTCGCTGACATACACACTTCATGCAAAACATACAATTTTAGTTTAAAGTCTTATATCTTGAAAACTGTAGAAGTTTGCATAACACGATTTTGTTAAATCATGTCCCCTGCAAAAAAATAATGGACTGATCCACACGAAAAATATGTCACGCACATCTACACTTCATGCCGAACACATGTATAAAGTTTCAAGTCAATATCTAAAAAAACTGTAGAAGTAGTTCGTGTCACAAGATTTTGTTGAATCATGCTCCCTTCCGAAAAATAATGGACTGATCCACATGAGAAAATGAAAATTTGCGCAAATGTACTCACGAACATATGTTTAAAGTTTCAAGTTGGTATCTTGAAAACTGTTGACGTAGTAAGTGTAGAAGTTTGCATAACATGATTTTGTTAAATCATGTCCCCTGCAAAAAATAATGGACTGATCCACACGAAAAATATGTCATGCACATCTACACTTCATGCCGAACATATGTTTAAAGTTTCAAGTCAATATCTTAAAAACTGTAGAAGTAGTTCATGTCACAAGATTTTGTTGAATCATACTCCATTCCGCAGGCTGTCAACCAGGTTATCTCCAAAATATAGGAAAAATATAGGAATATTTTTGCAACAAATATAGGAGTTTTTGGATGATTTTGAGGCAAAATATAGGAGTTTGGAACTGATTATAGTTTTATTTACTTGCACTGATACAAATGATTTTCACCTGTGCATTTACTGTTTCTACAATTATCAATGTCCAAAATGTCCACTGTAAAAATGATGGAAACCATTAACTTCAACATCTGCACCATGAAGCACATCACCAGCATCTGAATGACCATTCAAACAAGGGGGAAATGCAGAAAATGCATTAACAAAGCCGGATTTTTCAGTTTTAGTTTGTCTTCTATGATATATAGTACTGTACACAGCATCGACCCATCCAGTCATAGTCATATTGCTTTGTGTGTAAAAATCTGGGTTACAATGTCCAAAAGGGTTCAGTCAAAAAAGACTCCAAGGCCTTACTTTGGACAAACTCTTTTGAGAACCTATAGGCAATACATCATACAAAATTTTATGCCCTTCACTATTCTAGAAGTTCCGGATAAACAATTTTTAACATGATTCCATTTATTTATTTAATCTGCATGGAACAGTACTACAGTCAAATAAGTTTGTTAACCTTAATACAAAGAATATTGCTACAAGTTTCAAGAGAAATGATAAAATGTATCAATTTATAACCATAACTGAACTTTAATTCAAACTGCCATTGAATTTCTATACAAAGGCAATGATTTTCAAAAACCAAAGCCTTCTTGGGAATAGGACATACCGGTAATACCTTCTAGGCTCATTGATGTTTAACATCAATTTAACTTCATTTATCCATTAAGTGGTTCTATAAAAAACAAGAAGCTGTGTTCGGACAACACATATGCCCCCGGTAGCGAAGTTTGTCATGATACAAATTTAAAATGATAGCACAGTGTTAAAACAGCTACTAAAATCACAAGTTAGTTCTAAATAATGAAAACTAGAATTTGGTGTTTAGCTAAATACATGTTTCGCCTGCTTGCAAAAAGTTGAAACATGGGCCTGTCATATAATTATCATGTATGATAAAAAGATGTAATTTAAGTTGCATTGCAATACTACAAAATTACACATTTTCATTGATCTGTTATTATCTTTATTGTAAATTCCATTTATAAGCAAAATTAATTTTTATGTAAAAATCATTCAAAGGAGAACAACTCAAAACAGATATAACTTAATTAAAACAGATGACATAATTATATCAAGTATTGGGTCAAAAGAACAGATACTTTCCAAGTTAAAAGCAATGAAGTTCCAGGTTAAAGTAAATTAAAAGCGGCATTACTAAAAAAGTTAATCAGGAGTTATCATTCTTGGTGTCACGTCTGCTTTGTTAATGCAGATGACATATTTCAAATATTAAGTAAACAGGACAAGTACTTTCAATTTTATAGGCAATATTAAGTACCATATGGGGCGCGCCATGGGAAAAGGTACCTTCGTTCATATTTTGTGACATTTTAGTTGTTATATTTAGAAAAAACTTACAACTATTTTAAAATTTCTCATAACTAACAAGTGCTTTTCTTACACATTTTGACAATAAAATGATATTTTTAACACAAAATGCATAATAAGAAACGTCTCTAAGTACAAAATGTGGAGACAACCCCAGAAATAAGATAGGCAGTTATGTAACTTGTAAGGGTAATGATCTGTGTACTGTTAAAAAAAAGTAAGTGTGTAAACTTTCATGCCAATGCTCTTCGTAGAAATTGAGAAATATCAAACTTGAAAAAAAAAGTTAACTATCTCCAAGTACAAAATTGGGAGATAACCCCAGAAATAAAAAAAGTCTTAGTTATGTAACTTGTATGGGTAATGATCTGTGCACTGTTAAGTAAGTGTGTTAACTTTTATGCCATTTCTCTTTGTGAAAATTGAGAAATTTTCAACTTGCCGAAACAGGTTAACCATTTTTCTAAGAACAAAAAGGGAAGATAACCAAGAAATAAGGTACCCAGAATTATGTAACTTGTCAGGGTCATGACCTTTGAACTGTTTAGTAAGTGTGTATACTTTCATGCCAAAGCTCTTTGTAGAAATTGAGAAATATCCAACTTGCCGAAACAGGTTAACCATTTATCTCTAAGTACGAAATGCGGAGATAACCCTGAAATAAGATAGCCAGAATTATTTAACTTGTCAGGGTCATGACCTTTGAACTGTTTAGTAAGTGTGTATACTTTCATGCCAAAGCTCTTTGTAGCGATTGAGAAATACCCAACTTCCGGAAACAGGTTAACCATTTATCTCTAAGTATGAAATGGGGAGATAACCCGGAAATAAGATAGCCAGAGTTATATGTAACTTGTTAGGGTCATGGCAAACAAAGTTTAAAGCAAGTGTGTAAACTTTCATGCCAATGCTCTTTGTAGAAATTATATGCAACTTGCTGAAACAGGTTAACCATTTATCTCCAAGTACAAAATGGGGAGATAATCCCAGAAAACAGGTACCCAGAGTTATGTAACTTGTGAGGGTCATGATCTGTGCACTCTTGAGTAAGTGTGTAAACTTTTATGCCAATTCTCTTTGTGGAAATTGAGAAATATCCAACTTGCTGAAACAGGTTAACAATTTTTTAAATACTTAAAGGTGAGATAACCCCAGAAATAAGGTACCGAGAGTTATGTTACTTGTCAGGGTCATGACCTTTGAACTGTTTAGTAAGTGTGTAAACTTTCATGACAATGCTTTGTAGAAATTGAGAAATAATGAACTTGGCAAAAAATGTTAACCGGACGGACGGACGGTTCAATCACTAGATGCTTGGGGCATAAAAACACAATAATTTTAGGAAACTATGCAAATATTTTGCAGATTATCCTAATTAAAACATTTAAAAGTTATCTCAATTTATTGAACAAAAAGTTGTTGCAAATTTTTAAACAATATTGTTTTTATTACCTTCCTTTATTTGACTTTGCCTTTTGAATAATATTGTTTTTTGTAGACACCTTCTTTTGCATACACTCTTTTCCAACAGAGTTTGATAACACTCTTTTTAAACTGGAAAACTGACCACAAAAGTCAGCTGAAGAATTCTTGTTCACAGTCATGCATGTTTTCCCCAGGGGACCATCTTGACGTTTTAGATGACCACATTACACCATACCAAATATAAGCTCTCTAGTTCTTGCAGTTGGTGAATAAAGTTTAATGATCTCTAACATTTTTTGCATTTGGTTGCAACTGCAACAAGAATTCTGCCTAGAAGTAAAAATTTGTTTTTGTTAGGTAAGCCTTAATACACAGAAACCTGCTACAAAGTTGTTAGAGAATCAGATTAAAACTTAAGTAAATGCCACCCGCCAAGTTTTCACCAATCTAAAAGTTGAGTTTTGTTCTTGAAAAAAAAAGAAGAAAGCAAAAGCAGTATCAAAGCAATATTTACTCTCTTCATTCATCGGCAAATACAAATTCTAAAAAATATAGGAATATACATAAAAATATAGGAGAAATATAGGAATATAGGAGGCTTTTCAGAATATAGGATTCTGATCCAAAATATAGGAGAAATATAGGAATATAGGAATCGGTTGACAGCCTGCTTCTGAAAAATAATGGACTGATCCACATGAGAAAAAAACAAGAGCCAGTCGGAAACGACTGCACGCTCGACTATTCCAAAAGTCAGAATTATTAAGCACATTGTAACTGGGCTTCATTTAAACTGGGGAGTGATTCAGGAGTTTATGACACCCCCAACAAACACACATGAACAAAAGTTTCTTAATCCATAAATCAATAAATAACACTTAATTTATTCTTGTAGATTTTTTTTAGGATTTACACAACCCAGCCCATAAACCCCTGATCCCACACCCATCAACCCACTATCTTTGCCCACCTATAGTTGTGTGGCGTGGTGAAGTACAGTATGGTATGCTGGTTGCTGTTGTTGGTGGTGGTGTTGTTGTTGTTGGTGGTGGTGTTGTTGCTGTTGTTGGTGTTGTTGTTGGTGGTGGTGTTGTTGGTGTTGGCATTGTTGGTGGTGGTGGTGGTAGTGTTGTTGCTGGTGGTGGTGGTGTTGGTTGTTGTTGCTGTTGGTGGTGGTGTTGATGTTGTTGTTGGTGGTGGTGTTGATGTTGTTGGTGTTGTTGTTGGTGGTGGTGTTGGCCTTGCTGGTGGTGGTGTTGTCGGTGCTAGTGTTGGTGGTGTTGATGTTGTTGTTGGTGGTGGTGTTGTTGTTGTTGGTAGTGGTGTTGTTGGTGGTGGTGGTGTTGTTGGTGGTGGTGATGATGTTGTTGTTGTTGGTGGTGGTGTTGTTGGTGGTGTTGGTGTTGTTGGTGGTGGTGTTGGTGGTGGTGTTGTTGTTGATGGTGTTGTTGTTGGTGGTGTTGTTGTTGGTGGTGGTGGTGTAGTTGTTTGTGTTGGTGTTGTTGTTGGTGGTGTTGTTGATGTTGGTGGTGGTGGTGTTGGTGTTATTGGTGGTGGTGTTGTTGGAGGTGGTGTTGTTGTTGGTGGTGTTGTTGGTGGTGGTGTTGTTGGTGGTGGTGATGGTGTTGTTGTTAGTGGTGTTGTTGTTGTTGGTGGTGGTGTTGTTGTTTGTGTTTGTGTTGTTGTTGTTGGTGGTATTGATATTGTTGTTGGTGTTGTTGTTGGTGGTGGTGTTGGTGTTGTTGTTGGTGGTGGTGTTGGTGTTGTTGTTGTTAATGGTGGTGCTGTAGTTGTTGTTGGTGGTGAGGTGTTGGTGTTGTTAATGGTGGTGGTGTTGTTGGTGGTGGTGGTGGTGATGGTGTTGTTGTTGGTGGTGGTGTTGTTGTTGTTAGTGGTGGTGGTGTTGTTGGTGGTGGTGGTGTTGTTGTTGGTGTTGTTGTTGTTGTTAGTGGTGGTGGTGTTGTTGTTTGTGTTTGTGTTGTTGTAGTTGTTGTTGTTGGTGGTGGTGGTATGTGGAGGTGGTGGTGGGTGGTGGGGGTACAGTACAGTGGTATGGTATGGTATGGTGTGGTGTGGTGTGGTGTGGTGTAGTGTGGTGTAGTGTAGTGTAGTGTAGTGTAGTGTAGTGTAGTGTAGTGTAGTGTAGTGTAGTGTAGTGTAGTGTAGTGTAGTGTAGTGTAGTATAGTATAGTCTATGCACCCACCCACCCCACAATTACTCAACACTTTCAACCAAAGTATGTTAAGGACATCTGTTTTAAACCTTTTATATAGCTGTACATATGAAAAACACTAACATTGAAACTTTAACAATTATTTACAAGTCTTAATTCTAATTTCAAGTGAAAAGGGGCAAAAATCAAATATAAAAAAAAGCAAGGATGAGTTATGGGCCTTTGAAAATAAACCTGATGTAAGATAAAATAAAGGTATACAAAGTTTTAAACCTTAATTTTTAAGTCTAAAAAGGGCAGTAATTTGAAAAAAATCAAAGAGTTATGGTTCTTGGCATACATAGTCAGGGCTATGATGGTGAATAAGTTTCAAAGCTATAGTACAAGAAGTATGAAAGTAACTAGCTTGCATGCAATCTTTAACCTGAAATTCTAAGTCAAAAAAGGGCCGTAATTTGATTAAAAATGAAAGAAAGAGTTATGGTTCTTGGCATACATAGTCAGGGTCATGATGGTAAACAAGTGTCTTAAGTCTCAAAGCTATAGTACAAGAAGTATGAAAGTAACTAGCTTGCACGCAAACTTTATGCTTCTTGGCATACCCACTCGGGATATGATAATGAACAAGTGCTGAAAGTTTCAAAGCTGTAGTATAAGTAGTATTGAAGTTATGTGTTTGTACAGTAGCTTGCACGCAAACTTTAACCTGAAATTCTAAGTCCAAAAAGGGCTATAATTTTAATAAAATGAAAGTTAAGAGTTTTGGTTCTTGGCATACACACTTGGGAGATGATGATGAACAAGTGTGCCAAGTTTCAAAGTTGTAGTATAAGTAGTATTGAAGTTATGTGTTTGTACAGTAGCTTGCACGCAAACTTTAACCTGAAATTCTAAGTCGAAAAAGGGCCATAATTTTATGAAAATGAAAGTTAGAGTTATGGTTTTTGGCATACACACTCGGGACATGATGATGAACAAGTGTGCCAAGTTTCAAAGCTGTAGTATAAGTTGTATTGAAGTTATGTGTCTGTACATTAGCTTGCACGCAAACTTTAACCTGAAATTCTAAGTCGAAAAAGGGCCATAATTTGATCAAAATGAAAGTTAGAGTTATGGTTTTTGGCATACATACTCGGGACATGATGATGAACAAGTGTGCCAAGTTTTAAAGCTGTAGCTATAGTAGTTTTTAAGATATCAGTAGGTTGCACCCAAACTTTAACCAAAGCGGGACGCCGACACCCAAGTGAGTACAATAGCTCGACATATTCTTCGAATAGTCGAGCTAAAAAATAGAACAGACACACAAAAAACGAAATACCGTTTGCACAAGAAGTCTGAAATGGCTGTTTAAAACGTCTAGAAAAATGATATCGGTATCACGTAAACACTTATTTACAATACTTTGTGGTCATCAGTTAAATAACGTCAGAAATATTAAGAAGTACATTTTGACTTCAAACCGAAACTGAAAGTAGAAACCCAGAAGTAAGTTTTCCTTGAATTTCTTGAAAACCCTAACAAATTATTTTGACAAATTGGCACTAAACATTGTAGACCAGCATATACTTATTTCAGGTATGAGTTGCTTTGGTATATTGTCGAAGGATTTCAGAGTTCTCATGCAAACGTTTTTTCTTTTGTTTTGGTATGTGCCTGGTAATTAGAACATGAATTAGACTTAATTGAGCATGCAAACATTAACTACATCCTTAGTTAAATACATTTCGTTACTAAAATCTAGGTGGCAATAAGTATTTCCCCCAAACTTCAATTTTGAAAATTTAGCCACTTTTCGCCATTTGCAATGTTTGCGGAACCTTAAACCTTCTTGTACAGTGCCAGATCGATGTCTTGCTGACTCACTGATGTATTAATGGTTACAATGTTATAATAATATAATAAAAGTTTCATGCCTTTTCAGAGAAAGCTTGTTCTGAGCTTCAAACTTAAAATAAAGAGGTTCAATACCTAAATTATGTAGGACTGTAAATCACTACGATGCACAACATGATTGTGATAATAAATTTATTGTAACATAAATTCCCAAAATGGTTGTTTGACCAATTATTTTCTTTCTCAATTTTGAAAGTTTCTAAATGTGAAATTTGCAAATTTGGCAAGTATTTTTCCCAAATAGACAGAAGAAGGCCTGCACTTTGATAATACCCTTGCCATCTCTTTGGGTACTTATTTCTATTTTAAAACAACACTAGATGGGTGTTCATTCGAACACTTGTGTCACTCACACATACTTTGTCAGAATAAACTTGACTGTGTCCTCAGGACACTGATGTCCCCTCTGCTGCAATGACATTTGTAACAAAAATGTCTATTAACAACATGTGGTGATCATGACTAGTAAATGAGGAGTAAGTGCCACAAAATTTAAGACTGACATAAACAAAGGGCCATAACTCTGGTGAAAATTGTTGCAAGACAATGTCCTTTACAACAATACATCATGTCTAATCATCTGTGCAAGTTTGAAAGAAATCAGCCAAATAGAAAATATGGTGTTGATGCCACAAATCTTTATAACTGAAATAAACAAAGGTCCAGAAGTCTGGTAAAAATGGCCACAAACAATCTTTTCTTTACAATCATTTACACACCCAGCAGCAGGAAAATCTTTTTTTACAATCATCAAGATTTAAATACTGAAATTAAGAAATGGCCATCATAACTCTGGAAAAATGATTGTAGGAAAAAAGCGTTTTTTTATAATCATCTACACATCCTGCTTAATCATCTCTGCAAGGTTGAAAGAAATCCCTCTGAAAGTTAATGGGAGTTGATTCCACAAGATTTAATTAATGAAATTAACAAAAGGCCATAACTCTGGTAAACATGGCCATAGGAAAAAATCTTTTCTTAACATTCATCTACACATCCTGCTTAATCATCTGTGCTAGTTTGAAAGAAATCCGCCTCATAGTTAAGGAGGAGTTGATGCCACAAGATTTAATTACTGAAATCAACAAAGGGCCATAACTCAGGTAAAATGGTCGCAGGAAAAAATCTTTTCTTTAAGAGAATCTCCACATCCTGCTTGATAATCTGTGCTTGTTTGAAAGAAATCTGTCTAATGGTTTAGGAGGAGTTGATGCCACAAGTATTTGGGGAAATACAGACATATGCGTACGTACCGACGGACAAGTACAATGCTATATGCCTCCCACTATGTGGGGGCATTAAAATGGGAATAACACCAACAAATGTGAACTTGACCTAATGATTACTGCATCATCACAACCCTGTTGTCATAAACAATATAATTTGAAAATTTTATGAAGAAATATTAAGAAATGGCAATTATAGCCAAGTTATGTTTTTGTGATGGACAGATCGATCAACAGATGGATGGACAAAGCAGTCCCTATGTATTGCCTTTTCTTCAAAAGGGCAATACAAAACTTAATACCGGTATACACTGTAACAGCCTGGTCTGCTAATGAGCTTAACTTCATGACACAGTGAACAGAACCATCACTCATTTTCAGCTAAAGCATTAAACTAAAATTGAATTCTATTTTTCAGGACTATAGAGTCAGATGGAAATTTTCCGAGTTTTCCAACCCAGAGATGTGCTCTGCATCCCAATAAGGTTGTGGATATGTTTTGCAAGGATCATGATGATGTCGCATGTGCAAAGTGTATTGCACTAAGCCACAGGTAGTAAAGGTCTTGTGATACAATTACTTAGTTAAGCTAAAAAAAGGTTAAGATATTAACCATGATCAAGGAAAGATACTACAGGTAGACGTCAATTTCTATTTCATAAAGCCAATTTGCATTGTGGAAGAACAGTGGTCTCGGGGTAGAACATCCCACTTCAGATCTGGAGACTGCGGTTTCAAAACCCACCAGGGATGAGATTTGTCTTAAGTTTCCCCAATCCACATTCGGCACGAGTACTAAATTTTGGTAAATCAGGAAGCAGTCATTGAGTGTGATTAATATAAGTTGGAATAACTTATTTCACAATTGATGTAAAATAAATAGGTTTAAGGCATTGCTCTGTTCGTCATTGCTAAGTCATTGACAAAAAAGACAACTATCAACTAGATGTTTTTTGTGAAAAATGCATGTCTCCCCCCTGCGCCCCCCCCCCCCCCCCCTGCGCCCAGACCACTGTGACCTTGACCTTTGACCTACTGATCCCATAATCAATAGGGTTCTTCTACTCAATAAGGGCTATTACTCTATTTAGTTTGAATGCTCTGGGTCAAGCGGTACTACAGTAATTGACCGGATACGGTTTTTACTCTTCGGGGCCCCTGTGACCTTGACCTTTGACCTACTGACCCCAAAATCAATAGGAGTCCTCTACTCAATAAGGACATCCATCGTATGAAGTTTGAATGGTCTGGGTAAAATAGAACTCCTATTATTGAGTGGAAACGGTTTTCACTCTTCAGGCCCCTGTGACCTTGATCTTTGACCTACTGACCCAAAAATCAATAGGGTTCTTCTAATCAAAAAGGGCTATCACCCTATGAATTTTGAAGGCTGTGGGTCAAACGGTACTCCAGTTATTGAGCGGAAACGGTTTTCACTCTTCAGGCCCCTGTGACCTTGACCTTTGACCTACTGACCCCAAAATCAATAGGGTTCTTCTACTCTATAATGGCTATCAACCTATGAAGTTTGAAGTCCCTGGGTCAAAGGGTACTCAAGTTATGGAGCAGAAACAGTTTTCACTCTTCGGGCCCCTGTGACCTTGACCTTTGACCTACTGACATCAAAATCAATAGGGTTCTTCTACTCAATAAGGGCTGTCATCCTATGAAGTTTGAAGGCTCTGGGTCAAAGGGTACACGAATTATTGAGTGGAAACGGTTTTCACTCTTCGGGCCCCTGTGACCTTGAACTTTGACCTACTGACCCCAAAATCAGTAGGGTTCTTCTACTCAATAAGGGCTATCACCCTATGAAGTTTGAAGGCTCTGGGTCAAAGGGTACTCAAATTATTGAGCGGAAACGGTTTTCACTCTTTGGGTCACTGTGACCTTGACCTTTGACCTACTGACCCCAAAATCAATAGGGTTCTTCTACTCAATAAGGGCTGTCATCCTATGAAGTTTGAAGGCTCTGGGTCAAAAGGTAGTTGAGTTATTGAGCGGAAACAGTTTTCACTCTTCGGGTCACTGTGACCTTGACCTTTGACCTACTGACCCCAAAATCAATAGGGTTCTTCTACTCAATAAGGGCTATCACCCTATGATGTTTGGAGGCTCTGGGTCAAAGGGTACTCGAGTTATTGAGCAGAAACAGTTTTCACTCTTTGGGTCACTGTGACCTTGACCTTTGACCTACTGACCCCAAAATCAATAGGGTTCTTCTACTCAATAAGGGCTATCACCCTATGAAGTTTGAAGGCTCTGGGTCAAAGGGTACTCTATTTATTGAGCGGAAACGAAGTGTGACAGACGGACAGACGGACAGGGCAAAAACAATATGTCTCCCCCAGAGGGGGGGAGACATAATATCTCTGAAACGGCACAATGCAGCTCAATAAAACTTTGCACAAACCAATGTTATTAATATCTGTTTAATTAACATATGCTAGAAAAGTTAGAACAGTATAGAAAAATAGTTAGACCTAAAAAATCTCTAAAATCCTTTTTGCAATTTATCCCAAAAACCAAGCAACACTTAATATCAATTTAAATGTCTTTTTGAGTAATGAGTGATTGACAACAATATCTAAGGTCCTTTGGTCTAACAAATGTATACACTGTGAATTATTTGTAAAAGTTACAGTTTGACCTTCTATTTCCTTGTCGCAAAAACGGATGACCAAAAAATAAAATGTTGCTTTTTCTCTTCATACATGTAACTGAAAGTTCTTTTCAAGGACTTTGGATATTGTTGTCAGTATCATTTCACTCATGTTGGAATTTGAATTGCTTTGTTTTTGTGATAAATTGCAAATAGAATTTTAGGGAATGTTTTAGGTCTAACTATTTTTCTTTACTGTTCTAAATTTTCTTAACATATGTAATATAATCATACACTTATAGTATTGATTTGTGCAAAGTTTGGTGGAACTGCATTATGCCATTTAAGAGATTTTGATATTTTTTTCTATGACAGATCAATGTCCAACAGAGCAATGTCTTAAACTAAATTTGCAGATTCAGTTTGTTAGAGGCCAGCTAGTTTCCTTGATACAATTTTTTAAGGATTGAATCTATATTTATTCTATGGTTTTGGGTATGTGAAACAGTTGGGTTGTTTAAACTGTGTGAAGACAGGAGGAGGTATTTGAACAACCATGCTGATGACAATATATGAATGACAGCATTCTTTTTCCCAGCAAGTTGTGGCAAACATCACACCACAAAACACTGTGCACTTTTCAATGAATTGTGAGCAGTTCTACTGTACCCACACCTCTTAAAGAAATATATCACACCGCATACCATCAAAATTATGATTTGTTAGATGAAAGTCTTCATCATAGAGGACGGGGTGATAATAGTTGTGCAATAATAATGACAATCAAATTAAACATCAGAGATGTTCATAACAGTAATAAGGGAATTATTTTTCCTCTGCATTTTTTGTTCCTTCGAAGTTTTACTTAATTTACATATTTTAGAACATGTACCAACATACTATGCATACCGGAAGAGGTGACCATATACAGTCAAACAGCCTTCATAACAATTAAACAGAAGATCAATCAGATGATGAAAACCTTGGAAGAAATAAATACAGCTAAAGAAGCAAAGGCTCAAGAACTCAAAGAAACTCTTGAGAGAGAAGTGGAAGCTGTTCAAGATTTCCGAAAACAAATACAATTAATGCTGGAAGAAAAGGAGCAAGAGATGATAGCAATGTTGAGACAAGAATTCTACACTTTAGAAACAGAGATAAGAGAAGAAAGAAATGAAATTGAAAAGCTACTTAATTCCCTGATTGATGTTGCTTTTCATTTAGAGAAGTCAGAAGGTAATGTTGCTCAGGAATTTGTTAGCATTAAATCAGCAGAGAAATATGCAGCAAAAGGTGAGAATATACTTAAACAACACAAGACAGTACCTAGAGAAACTTTACACTTCACTGCAGACGAAAGCATCTTACAGGCACTTGAAGAACTTGGGGAAGTATGTCTCCATGTGAAGCCTAATGAACTATATATAGTCAAGAAGGAGAGGAAAATCAAAGTCAAAGACAGAAAAACATGTAGATTTTGGGGTGTGTGCCTCTTAGAAGATGGAACTTCACTTCTTCTAGCTGATGATAGCAACAAGAATCTTAAACGCCTTGACATGTCAACAGAGAGGTGGAAAGATTTCATACAGTTTCAGGAAGTTCCAAAAGATGTCTGTCAAACAAGCAAAACAGAAGCTGCAGTATCATTTACTAATTACACTGTTAAGATGATTTCACTAAAAGGTAAGATGACAGTTAGCCATACAATTACAATGAATCATTTCTGTCAAGGAATCGCACATCTAAATGGAAAACTATTCATTACCGATGGCTCTAATGAAGTGTATTCCTATGATCTTACAGACAAGGAGTCTTGTCAGATAAGTGTATCATCTTTTCTTGAAACAAGACATATAGCAACAGGTCCTGTTGGAGACACTATCACGGTGGCTGATGAAAAAAATGGACTGGTGATCCTAGACAGTAAGGGAACTCGCCTGTCGGCTGTGAGAGACTCGGCTGCTTCAGGTTTCAATGGACTGTGTTCAGATGGCAGTAATATATTTGTCACTGGTTTTTATTCAAATAATGTTGTCCAGATTGGAAAGGACTGTAAACTGTTAGGAAAATTAGCAGAGCTGATGAACCCCCTGGCACTGTGCTTTGATCATAACAATAATTGGCTGATTGTTACACAACATGACAAAAATGAACAATACTTGAACTGGAGTGATACATTGGCAAGTTCTGCATTTCTCTTATTTATTGACCCTAATGATGTCTCAGGGAATAAAAAGGATTCAAGATTCAAATCAACTGCTCAAAGTAGCAACCAGATGTCTTTTCTAACCTAACTTTTTCTTTATTGATGAGGTTTTCACTCCTGAATTCATCATAACAATGACCCAACACACACAACTGCTTAAATCTATAAATGAAAATGCTGATGGGTAGGTTGGAGCTAATTTACAGACACAACTTGTACTTGTTTGTTCATATGAGAGCCTGTTGGGGCAAGCTGGAGGTTGGTGCACACTAGAACCTGGGTTAATCCTCTAGTGCCAAATTGTTTTGCAACTTACAGCTCTAAAGAAGTTGTTTTGTAGTCTGTTATTTGAAACTGATTTTATAAGCCCATGCTGCTCTTTTCCTCTCTACATTTTCGTTGCATGGGCAGGCTGTGTTTTTTGGTGTCACCATTCCTGATACGCATATTTCACTTTTTTTTGTAAAAAACCTTTCATAATTCATTATAAACTGCCCTTACCACAGATGCTGTCCTGGTGTTTAGTTGTTGATTGTTTTAAGAATGAACAAGGCAGTCGGAACGACAGCAATATCCCCCGCCGCAGATGTGAATGTGGGAAAGGTTATGGATGGTTTAGAGCAAATTAAACAATAGCAGGTGGAAGCCGATTCAAGTGCAAGGGTATGTCGTGTTCAGATAAGTTTCAGAGTATTGGCCTGCTCAAACACCAGAGGCATCCTTGACCTTGAGCCAGCCAGGTTGGAACATGGGTTCTGCACATCAGGTTCATGAACTGAACATTTCACTAAAGTTTCATGATATTCATTCCAGGGGTTCAGAAGATATGAACTGGACACGAAATGCATGGTTCAAATCTTCAAACACCACTGGTGACCTTCACATTGAGCCGGCCATGTTGGAACATGGGTTCTGCACGTCGTCTTCATGGGGAGAATGTTTGACTATTAAGTTTCATGAAATTTCTTCGACCAGCCCGGTTAGCTCAGTAGGTAGAGCGTCCGCTTCCGGACTGATTTAAAATCCCCAGGGCGGGGCCTCTGGGCAATTCAAGAACATGATTTTAATAATTTGAGTAGAGATCATCAATATTCATACCAAATTTGATGACAATCGGACAAAAAATGTGACCTCTATTGTGTTAACAAAATTTTTGTTTTAATCTGACTTAGTGACCTTGACATTGAGCCGGCCATGTTGGAACATGGGTTCTGCACGTCGTCTTGATGGGGAGAACATTTGCCTTAAGTTTCATGAAATTCCTTCTAGGGGTTGAAAAGTTATTGACCGGACACAAGATTTTGTGCGCACGGAAGGAAGGACGGGCGGACGGACGGATGAAGACCATTCTTATATCCCCCAGCCGCTCTGCGGTGGGGGATAACAAAGACAACATTGTTGGTCTTTTACTAGGAGTCTGCCTGTTTTACTTTGGATTGGGTCTAAGGCAACATGGTCTCAAAAAAAAAAATCTTAGATGTACCGGTATTTTCAAAAACGCCTAATAAATGGGAACTGAACCCATCGCCTAGACCAAAATCACTTGTGACAACCCAAAAGTCTAGATCAACCAGCTATTTAGCTATTTTTATCAGTAACCAGAGTAAACACACCCTGGTACCGGGTATGACTTGTACAAATATATGAGTAAATGCTTAGGTTATTTTTGTTGATGTTACTGAGTATTTTAAGTTTATTTTGACATTTGACATTTTTGAGTCAAACTTTCGCATTTAATTCGCCTTAGTTTGTTCATTTCAAGATAAAATGTTGTGACACTTGCAGAACACAGTCATTATATATTCACCAGAGCGCAACTACAGCGATATCAAATCGTACTCGATGAACCTGTCAGAGGGTCAGCGGGTACAATCACTGTATCAGCCTGTTATCGCTATGGTTGCAGATTGTTTATTATTACAAAAGTTATATAACCGTTAACTTTGTTTATAACGGTAGCTATGTAAACAGTATAGGTTCTACATTGGACGAGCAAGGCTCTCCAGTGCGGTATTCTTAGTGTGCATTCTAGTAGCATGCTAGCGCGGCAGTCTTAGTAGCTCGTCCGAGCGACCTACGACAAGGGCTCCTAGGATGACATTCACACTTAACTTTTGTTAGTGTTCTTCTTACGGTAGCATAACGCTACAGGTTATGAATTCCGGAGATGTACACAACATACTTACACCACCTATCCTCTAAAATGTTTACCGTGAGCTGTATGTGGGAGTGCCACCTATACTTGGGAGAGCCGGTACCTGGGTGTGGTAAACAAATGATTGTTTTTTTTTTCATTTACCTTTACCTGTGTTAACATTTGATTTATACATATAAAATTACAAATTTATATTCATTGTTGTATTTTAAGACTGACTATAAATTAAATGCAATATAATTAACTGATGAAATTTTAAGAAGGCTTCACTTGTACAATAAACAGTAGCAGACACTCGTTTTGTGTTTCTATTTCACTACACTGTGAGTACTACTATGAATTATATACTTAAAAAAATTATTAACACAACTTCTTTGAACACAAAATATATTTTGTGTTTAAGAGGTCGCAAACATTGCAAATGGTGAAAAGTGGCTAAAATTTCAAAAATGAATTTTGGGGGAAATACTTATTGCCACCTAGGTTTTAGTTAAGAAATGCATTTAGCTAAGGATGTAGTTAATGTTTGCAAGCTCAATTTAGTCTAATTCATGTTCTAATTATAAAGCACATGCTAAAACAAAAGAAAAACCGTTTGCATGAGAACTCTGAAATTTATGGACAATATACCAAAGCAACTCATACCTGAAATAAGCATATGCTGGTCTACAATGTTTAGTGCCAATTCGTTAAAATAATGTTCGGGTTTTCAAGAAATTCAAGGAAAACTTACTTCCGGGTTTCTACTTTCAGTTTCCGTTTGAAGTCAAAATGTACTTCTTAAAATTTCTGACATTATTTTGACAGATGACTCCAAAGTATTGTAAATAAGTGTTTACGTGATACCTATATCATTTTTCTAGACGTTTTAAACAGCCATTCCAGACTTCTTGTGCAAACGGTATTTCCTTTTTGTGTGTGTCTGTTCTGTGTAAATAAAGCATTTTTTTCAAACAACTTGTGCATCCAAACTTAAATTACAGCCACGTGACACTATATTTCTTCACTTTTATTGGTCTGCCAGTGAGAATTAATGTCGAGTTTTGGAAAGGTACATCAAAGTGTTTGACTTCAAACCGAAAGTAGAAACCCGGAGGTAAGTTTTCCTTGAATTTCTTGAAAACTGTAACATTATTTTGATGAATTGGCACTAAACCGTACAGTTACTTTCATAGTTTCATAGTTGCTTTACACAGGCTAATAACTTCATGACAGAACAACATAATTTGGCAATTACACGCCTTAATAGTTTTAATGTAATAAATGGAAATAGAATAACTCAAAAACTGATCTATCAGTACTTGTAGTTATACATTTCAAGTATTACATTCCAAGTATTAAGTTAATAGGATAAATAGTACTTTCATAGTAGGACAAATACTTTCAAAGTTATGAGGAACATTAAGTTTAATGTTAAAGTTTTTGCTCTACACTGTTCGCCCATGCAATAAAGGTGTATCTATGGAGGAAAAAGGGTTAATATGGAATATATTGACAGAGAATGCAAAAATTATCAGTGATTCAGATTGGCGTCGGCCATCGGAGAATCGCCGATAAAATTCTCTAATGGCCGATAAAAAAATGATCTCTAAGACAAATGGGCCGATAAAAAATCCATTCTCAGGACTAATTGGCCGATGGTTTTTGCAATAATTATGACAACGATAAAACGCTTCGCCCCCTGAGTACGAAACTGGTACGAAATGACAAACAAGCGTGATCCAAGTCACCTAAACGCTGTAAAAATTAATAACCTACAAGCACCGGCTACTACGTCACGCTACGCTTCCTGTATCCAATATCTGTAAGGGGTGATCACTGCCGATGTTAACCACGTGTATTTCATTCGCCCAGACGCTGAGATAAAACATATAAATGTCATTCAACACTTATTCATTCTGTAGAAAAAATTTCATTCTCTAGAAAAAATAAAAGAGACAAAATTTCATATCCTGGATTTGACAATGTTTTTCCGTGGTTTCTAAGCACCAGGCGCAAATCATGGTGTTTGTCTCGATCTTAAATCGCAACCAAAGCCTGTTATTTTTCCAGGAAAGGAAAGGAAACTTTTGTCACGATAAACATCCTCAGACATATTAATTAAAATTTTGTGTTTGGTTTGCTGCTCGCCCGGCAGTTTCAGGAGGTTTTTTCTTGGTTTTGCACCAGTTTGTTCTGTAGCTCAGCTGATTTCAATTTGGTATAGAACAGGTCGGGTGTCTTTTCCAATTTTCACCCGTCGATTGTGTTAAAAAATTAGTTCCGTTTGAAATTCGCCGCTAATATGTCCTTCCTACCCGGGGATTTCCCCGGTGTTTTGCTCTGATTTGCGGCGATTATTCTGCAGCCATTCTCGCTCTTTTCACGTTCATCGTCAACAGTTTTGCTTCAGGTTTAATTGCTGGGGATCTTGGTGAAAAATTTTTGAGAGAGGAATGTTATTTTTCAATTAAAATGTTGTATTTTTTAAAGCAAATGCTCTTTCTTTATCCAATTTGAACGCTACATGGTATCAAAATAATATATGAAAAAAGTTTAGTTGCGATTCGTCTGCATTTAAAAAAAAATAAAATAAGTATATTGTTTTTCTTTGTTTGCAAAACTTCTGTGAAGTTAGCGAGTGTCTTAATAATTATAAAAGTTTTCAATGTGGAGCATGATTTTATTAGCCACTCGCTGACTTTTTCAAACTGACATGAATTAATCAATAGCTTAATTGACAGTGCTTATCTGTCTGGGGCTAATTAATCCATTGTCTGGGGCATATTAATCCATATTAAACACCAATTTTCAATAGCTTTGTTGACTGCCTAACAAATATCATATGACACGCTACTCAACGACAAATCAACTTTTCTATGAGCATTTTAATTGTGATGCTCGTTTATAAAAAAAATATTTGTGGCAGGCAATTGGTATAAATTTCCAGCATGTTTTGATTCTACAACCCTACTTTTTTCGAGCGATCTTCAATTTTTGGCTGAGTGTTGACAAATGAGTCAATCTCTTATTAATCAAAAACACCGTCCTATGATCACATTTTTCTTTACTCAGCCCGACACCTTTGATCTCCAAAAAATCAATACTACTCCTCGGTGTTGTTTTTTGATGTGAATAAACAGCAGTGACCATGAAATATACAACGCTGATCACACAGGTGTTCAAACAGGTGTTGATTGCTCTTAAATAAATAAAGATGTTTTAGGAAGGGACTGGAAAAAAGCTGGAGATGGACTTTATACATGTAGCTATTGGTCTATTATATTTTCGATGGTTATTAATTTTCTCAAAGAACTTAGTAAACATATTTATTATCAATTTAGCGCGAATTACACGTTGATACAAGCTACAGATTTCTGCATGAAATAAGCGGCTCAAAAGTTTGTTTACTAATCTGAAAATGAAAGTACAATGCTTTTTCAACGATCTGAATCTCACAAGCCTGTCAGGCTGGTAAATTGGGAATTTTTACAAGCCCCAGAGAAAATCTACTAGTTTTTTGCTGTCGGGCTAGCGCTAATTTCAACCACTGTCTCTGTAAATGTTATCGTAAGTCAAGAAGTGTTTGTCTTATCAATATTGAATAAAATAAGTGTCCTTATGTTTTTGAGGTATTTAGGACAAAATGGCCAAAGAAAAATTAGGTATTTATGACACCTGTCCTTGATATCTGATTTCCAATCTGAATCACTGAATTATATCTACCCAACATTCCTGTATTGTGGGTGTAAAACCATTTGACCACCTTTTTCAATGATAATGAATAATGAACTAATTTTGCGAAATGTTTTTGCACAAAAATGTACCCAATAACTGACAGTAACATGAATATTAAGATTCATATAAGCATTGGCAACTTCCAAAAGGATTTTAAAAGTCTCATTTCAAAGATTTTAAAACAAGTATTATCATGTCAGATTTTGCTCATATGCAATAGCATTTACAGAACAAGAGCTGTCACTTGAAATTGACATATGCCCCCGAAATGCAGCTTTGAAATCGAATTGGTATACATATGCAGTAAAAATATGCCTGTGGAAGTTAAATAGTAAAGAGTAAGGGCCTATAACCCTTGCAACAAGAGGGTCCATAGGGTGGCTCACCTGTCAACAACTGCTCAATGGTTGTAAGAGTTGTGTGCAAGTTCAGTAAAATCAAGGGAATCAAGAGGGCCATGATGGCCCTTTATCGCTCACCTGAATACAACAAAGTTGTGTTGTATGTGACCCATCGTCTCGATATGGTGAACATTTACACCAAGTTCTTTTATAATCCAATAAGAAACAACAAATTTACAGCTTGGAAAAGAAAATGCTATTTTTAGTAACAGTTACCTTGACCTTGGACCTACCGGCATGGGTATTGTCCGCAACACAACCCCTTGTCATGGTAAACATTTATGTAAAGTTATTTTGAAATCACTCCATTCATTAGGAAGTTACAGCCCAGACAAGAAAATTTTATTTTTAGTAACAGTGACCTTGACCTTGGACAACAGCCATGGGTATTGTACGCGAAACAACATCTTGTCATGGTAAACATTTGAGCCACGTTATTTTAAAATCCAATGAGAAATAACAAATTTACAGCCTGGACAAGATTTTTCTATTTTTAGTAACAGTGGCCTAGTTTTTGACCCCAGATGACCCATATTCAAACTCGTCCAATTAATAACTGGGACTAATGTCCTGACCATGTTTCTTTGCAATCGGACAATCAGAGCAAAAATGTGACCACTAAAGTGTTAACAAGAAAATTCCATTTTTAGGAACAGTGACCTTGACCTTGGACCAACCGACATGGTTTTGTACTCAACACACCGCCTGGTCATGGTGAACATTTGTGCCAAGTTATTTTGAAATCCAATGAGAAATAACAAATTTACAGCCAAGACAAGATAATTCTATTGTTTAGTAACAGTTACCAAGTTTTTGATTCCAGATGACCCATATTCGAACTGTTCCAAGTAATTACTGAGACTAATGTCCTGACCATGTTTCGTGACAATCGGAGCAAAAATGTGACCGCTAGAGTGTTAACAAGAAAATTCTATTTTTAGTAACAGTGACCTAGTTTTTGGACCCAGATGACCCATATTAAAACTTGTCCAAAAAATCATTGGGACAAACATCCTGACCAAGTTCCATGACAATCAGAGCAAAAATGTGATCGCTAGAGTGTTAACAAGAAAATTCTATTTTAGTAAGTGACCTAATTTTTGGACCCAGATGACCCATATTTGAATTCATCTGAGAAATCATTGGGACAAACATCCTGACCAAGTTTCAAAACAATCGAGGCAAATATGTGACCGCTACAGTGTTAAAGAATGTGGGACGTACTGACGGACTGACCGACAACTTGGCGACTATATGCTCCCCCGAATTTCTGCGGGGAGCTTAAAAAAGTGTGGCCTTAACTTGCCAGTTTGTGTACATACACTGTATACATCTAAGACTTTCTTAAATTTAGTCTTAACATTTTGAGAATGTGCTTCAAATTTGTTGTTGTTGTTCTTTTCGTTGTTTTACTTACAAACAGTGAATAACATATTCAGAAAAGCCTGATTTTCAAAGTGCTATAAAGTAAGAAAGTTTATTTGGTCATTATCCATAGAAAATGACAAAATTTACCCTATAAAATCTTCCAGAGCAAAGTTCTTAATATTGCATACAACAGATCTAAGCAGCAAAGTTCATGAGGTCATTATCCAGCAACTTGACCAATATTAATGAATAAACTGGTAAACATCATATGTAGCTGAAGACAGGTAGAAATATTGGATTTTGACACTTGAAATTTTCACTCTGCTACTAAAATTTTTGTTTCAAATTTTATCACTGAACAACCAGTGAATGAATTGTTCTGGAAAGATTGAATTTTAAGATGGTATAAAGCTTGTGTCAAAATCTGGTTGATAACTGTAGAAAATCAAAGGTTAAAAACAGATTTTGAAAGAAAAAAAAAATCCCCAGGGCGGGGCCCCTGGTCAATTTAACAACATGATTTTAATCATTTGTGTAGAAATCATCAATATCAATATTCATACCAAATTTCATGACAATCGGACAAAAAATGTAACCTCTATTGCTTTAACAAAATTTACCTTAGGGTTAGGGTTAGGTAAAAAGGCCCATAACTCCGCCAAAAATAATCCAATCAGAAATTCCTTAGGAAATGCACAACTAGGCTTGGTGACAAACATTCCTGTGAAGTTTCAATGAAATCCCTCAAGCGGTTTCAAAAAAGCTTAGGGTTAGGTAAAAAGGCCCATAACTCCGCCCAAAAAAATCTGATCAGAAATTCCTTAGGATATGCATAACTAGGCTTGGTGACAAACACTCCTGTGATGTTTCAATGAAATCCCTCAAGCGGTTTCAGAAAAGAAGCGAGGACAAGATTTTGCTAAAAAGGGCCATAACTCAGCCAAAAATAATCCGAGCAGAAATTCCTGACGATATGCACAACTAGGGTGGTGACAAACACTCCTGTGAAGTTTCAAAGAAATCCCTCAAGCGGTTTTGGAGAAGAAGCGAGGACAAGATTATTTCGGACGGACGGACGCGACGGACGGATGCGACGGACGGACGGTCCGATTGCTATATGCCTCCCTTCGGGGGCATAAAAATAATCAAGTAACTACCTATGCTTTATAATGAACAAAATATTGGCTGTGTTTCATTATCCCGTTCTTTTCATTGTTTTGTGCAAATACAACTTATATTATTGAGTTTGCTGGTTCCAAGATCATAAAACTGAGATGCTTGAGATTTGCGACCGGTCACCAGTTTAAGTTTTATCATCTTGGGCCCTGGTTTGACAACAACATTTTTTACATTCTCTCACAGGTCCCTGGGCACAGACACATCATTACTGAGCATTCCTACACAGAGATGTACCCTTCATCCCTCCAAGCACACATCATTACCGAGCGTTCCTACACAGAGATGTACCCTACATCCCACCAAGCTTGTAGAGATGTATTGCCAGGTAGCTTGTGCTCAATGTATTGCCCTAAGCCACAGGTATGGGATCTTATATCATTTAGTATTGATGCATTTACCTACTTGTACATGTGCCATTACAGGATTGTTTCAAAATTAAAAGTTTACCCGACAAATTTAAAGTAAAGTTTGCTATGCGGTCTCAACAAGGTGTGTGTCCTGTAAACTGATATGATTTAAAACTGTGCATAGTAACCATCTTTTGATATATGTGTGTCAAAACACTTGCATTACACGTAAATGTGATTTGGATATGAATCTTAAACTGTTGCACTTGTAAATTTCCACCTGCTGGTCATCTCAGTAGACAGGTAATTTGGATATGAATATTAAGCAATTGAAATGCAATAACTAGTAGTACAAGTTGTCCAAAAACAGTATTTCCTTAAAATAATTAATTATTTTTGTAAAGAGCAAGCAATTAGAATTGTAATTGAATTGAAACATTTCTATATTAATTGAAATTAATTGACTAATTTTCAAAATAATTGAACCCAGGTCTATTAGACAGGTACAAGATGTTTCAACACAAAAGCTTACAAGGAGAATTAGATTTGTGCTCTAAAACACTAGAAAACCTGTCACAAACCGGTTCTACATGGCCATTGTTTACAGCAGTAATAATGATAGAAATTTGCATAAAACTTATACATATTTCAGAGCCTGTTCTAGCATACATTGCATACACGAGGAAGTAAAGTTACACAATAGTACAGAAGTAATAACAATTAAACAGAAAATCAACCAGATGAAGGAAACCATGGTGGCAATCAATAAAGCCAAGGAAACCAAAGCTCAGAAACTGGAATTAGCTCTTGAGAGAGAAGTGAAGTCCATCCAGGATTTCAAAAAACAAATACAGGCAATTCAAGATAAAATGGAGCAAGAGACAATCAGAAAAGTAAGAGTTGAATATGACACCTTACAGTGGCGACTTACGGAACAAAAAAGTGAAATTGAAAAGCTGATTGAATCCCTGACCGATGTAGCTGCTCAACTGATGCAGTCAGATGGAAATGTTGCTCAGGAATTTGTTAGCATGAAATCTGCTGAAAAAATTATCACAGTGGCTGAAGATACTGCCAAAGAGCATGTACGAGCACATGAAGAAGTGTATGCAGAATGTTTCATTGCTGACCAAACCATCACAGCTTTCTTAAACCCTCTTGAACACTTTGGAAAAGTTGCATGCCTTACAAGTAAGAAAAATACTCTTTATAAAGTAAAGAAAGAAAGGAAAATCGACGTCAAACATGAAAGCGACAACACCATTTGTAGAAAATGGGGCTTCTGCATAACAGACAATGATTTTCTGCTTCTTGCTGATTCCGACAATAAGAAGCTCAAGCGTCTAAACATGTCTACTGAGACTGTGAAAGATTTTATAGAGTTTCAAGACATGCTTCTGGATGTTTGTCAAACAAGCCAGAAAGAAGCAGCAGTTAGTTTGAACAATAATACTGTACAGATTGTTTCACTCGGAGAAAAAATGATTGTTACGAATACTCTTACAATGAGTCATGAATGTCATGGCATTGCTCATAATGACGGGAAACTGTACATATCTCAGAATGCTAGTACAGTACATATCTACAACATGAAAGGTGAGAAGCTTGGTACAATACCAGGTACCATACCAGCAGATTCTGACAGACTAAGCGATTTATTCAATCAAACACTACGCATAGCGTTCAGTCCTAATGGAGAACATATGTTTATGTCTGATGAACACAGGGGCATGGTGATCCTGAACACTGAGGGAAATTATGGCTGACACAACTGTTCAAAGTTACAATGGAGTGTGCTTTGATGGAAGAAATATTTTTGTGACTGGCTTTTCATCAAATAATGTTGTACAGTTTGGACCAGACTACAAATTGTGAGGACAATTAGCAAAGCTGACATTTCCTTTTGCAGTATGCTTTGATCAGAAAAGGACTTGGTTGATTCTGTCACAGTATAACAGCAATGATCTGACTGTATTGGAGATGGATTGTGTCACAGTATAGCAGCAATGATCTGACTGTACTGGAGATGGATTGTTTGTCAGTATAACAGCAATGATCTGACTGTACTGGAGATGGAGTGTTTCACAGTATAACAGCAATGATCTGACTGTACTGGAGATGGATTGTGTCACAATATAACAGCAATGATCTGACTGTACTGGAGATGGAGTGTTTCACAGTATAACAGCAATGATCTTACTGTACTGGAGATGGATTGTTTCACAGTATAACAGCAATGATCTGACTTTACTGGAGATGGATTGTTTCACAGTACAACAGCAATGATCTGACTGTACTGGAGATGGACTGTTTCACAGTATAACAGCAATGATCTGACTGTACTGGAGATGGATTGTTTCACAGTATGACAACAATGATCTGACTGTACTGGAGATGGAGAAAGGGAAATATGGCCTCAAGATTATAAAACTGAAAATTGAAACCAGTCTCAATTCTCTAGGATTTGATTGGCTGAAATAGGGATTTGGAAAAGATAGAATACCATTTTACTACTGTATTCTTATATTTGTATATCCTGATAACCATTCCCATCACTATTTATTAACTTTCATTTTCATGTTTTTATGTATTTATGTATTACATATAAATAAGACAAATAAAAAACAAAATTATGTATTATTTTCTATTTGCGCTTTGTAATCTTTATTGTTTTTTCTTTCTACATTGAAAAAACTTGGCCCAAGAACATAAAACTTAATCAGTTTCACAGAAATTATTTAAAATCCAATTCTTTCTAAATAATGATTGTGCATTTTGATGTTTAAAAAAGGTGTTGTTTTTGAGTACAGTAGTTATTGCAACTATGCCTTCAGTTTAAACATTTAAAATGGCCTCCTTTCATGTTCAAAGTTAATTTTAAGTCTAGCAACTGTGTTAAACTAAATTAAGGACAAATCATTAAAATAATATTTTTGACCTTTATCAAATTTTTAATAGAGAAAATTATAGATGTTTAATTCAAACCTTAATTTTTGTTTTTAATTTAATTAAAGACCAACAACAGTCTCAAATAACAAGCATCTGACCAGTCGCCATTTCAGCCAATCAGATGCTCAAGATTTGAGACTGGTCTCCTGTTTTAGTTTTATAATCTTGGGCCATGTTGTTAAGTGTAGAAAGATGTTCTGCCAATTATTTTCCTTCAAATAAAAATAATGTACCTTGTATCTTAGGCGGGTGGACTAGATGTGGTGTGGTCATTGGCTCATAGATGTTTTCACTACTTCCTGTCCCCGTTGACATCGACTTGTCCTGCAAGAACATGAACTTCTGTACATTGTTCATATTTGATGGAATCATATGTTAAATAATGTTTGGTAAATAAATGCTCTGAATTGTGCCCATTACACTTTTACAAGATAGTTCTATGCGAGTTTAGACTCTCACACAAATAGATTCTAGTGGATAGCAAACAGTTCTTGCTCAAGTATCTCTTATTTTTTCTTAAGTATCAAAGAAATTTTAATTCTTTTCTCTGTGCAATCTGTCTAGATCCAGATCAGCCTGCAAATCTATGCAATTTGATCTGGATCTACACTGTTAACTTCTTGATCAGGAAAAAAACCAGATGACTTGAAAAAGTAACAGTGTAAATCCAGATCATACTGCACAGATATGCACACTGATCTGGATACACACTGGCTGTCCATGTGATTTACTCTTTACTCCATATATACACATTTTGTGGTATGTGTGTCCAGTGTAGATCCAGATTAGCCAGCACATCTGTGCTGTCTGGTCAGCATCTGAACTGTTAACTTTTTGGTCAGAGATAACCTCATAAATAAAAGAGCAAAAAGTGCAGATCCTGATCAGACCTCATGAATGTGCCAGCTGTTCTGGATCTACACTGTTTGCCAACACCATACACGCATATATATAGAGGAAAAGGTTAAAAAAAACACATGGAAAAGTGAAAGGTTATTACGAGGAAATTCATCAATTGTGTAATGGTAGGTAAACGCATGTTTATGGAGGCAAGGGTAAAAAGAAACATGTGAAGGGTTATTAAATTTATCACTTGTGTATAGGTAGCTGAAAGGTCACCCTTCAAGCCTGTCTTAGCTGTGACAAAAGCTTACCTCTGATACTCTTCTCACATAATCCACTCTCTTGGACAGTACATGGTCCTTGCCATGCATGTGACGTTTCCTGAACTTTTCAAACTCTCTCTGCTGACTCTCTTCTTCTGTCATTTTACGCCTGCACTTCCTGAAGAAAATATCTCAAATGTGGTCAATCTCTTTAACCCTTTCCTCCATAAATATGCATTTTTATGCATGTACAACCAGTGTAGATCCAGATCAGCTGGCACCTCTGATCTGGATCTACACTGTTCGCCCATGCCATAAAGGGATGTATAATATTACGAAGGAAAGGATTAATCACTGAACTCCAATAATTTTTGGACAGCCAATTTGGGTCTTTCCTCCTGTATCGGTGTAAGACCTTGAGCGCATGATCAAACAGTAGATCCAGATTAGTCTGCACATCTGCTATTAGCTTTAACATTCATTAGTTTTTCTTCTGACGGATAAACAGTGTAGACCATGATCACATACAATAAAATCTGTACATATGGAGCAGGGCACTAGACAACTTTTGGGGATAGGTCAAAGGGAATTTTGTGTCGTGTTAAGACAAAACCACAATGGGAATTTTAAGTCATATATGCATTTTTTGACTTTGAAGTGTCACACTTACTCATAACACTGTTTTCCACCACAGATTATCTTAGCTAGTATATTTTGTGACTTTTAGACTTACAAATAAATCAATTTATCAATTATCTGCATTTTCGGGAGTCCATTTCAATTTTTTTTTAGATTTTGGAGGGGAATTTTTTTCTGAGATAGGGGAAAATAACATACTATTTTAAGTGGGGAATGGCGTCCATAATGGGCCCCAAAAATTGCCAAACAAGTGCCCTGTGGAGTAAAGGGTTAAGCAGTAAAAATAAATACATTTAACTAAAAAAACAATTACGGGTAATCAACAAATCATGAAGTTGAGACGATGTACCTTTTGTGAGCTATTAAAATATACTGTCAATCACATGTGAAATATTGCTCTTTAAGCAGCTCAAATTATCATTGCAAGCTAGGAGCTTGGGTCAAGAGACCAATGTTTAAAAAATTGAGCACCACCTCATTTCTTAGCAATCTGATTGGTTTCTAAATGGCAAGCTTAAGGCTCAAGAGTCAAGACTGGTTGCCAAACTTTGCTTCATATTATTTTCTAAATAGCTAACAGAGATTGTTCATCATAATAAAAAAAACCCCTAAGAGTACTGTACTACATGTTCATGCTCTCTTGTAGCTCATCAATATCTTGCATCTCCTTTGGTAAGTAATTCACATATTCTATGCTTAACACATTCAATTATTCTCATTTATCCTGAAATGACTTAACAAGGAAATACATGTGACAATACACTTCATGGCTTTTTCAGACAGTCTCACGAGGCCGATATTTGGTCCCATTCTGAATGCCAGACAGGGACCATTATCCCCAATTTCAAGAAAACATTCCTAAGTTCAAGAAAAAAAATCCCATTTGAATAGAAATACCTTTTGCCTACAAATTAGAAAAAAACTAGACTGTGTCCTCAGGACACTGATGCCCCCACTGCTGCAAGTACATTTGTAACAAAATTGTGTACTAGGTATTAACAATATGTTGTAAATGAGGAGTAAGAGCCTTTACAAAAGACATTTAATGACTTTGGAAGAAATCAGCCAAATAAACAATGTGGAGGGCCATAACTTTGTAAGTGAAAATGGCCATAACTCTGCAATTCCTTTACAGCAAAAAATTAAGACATCATGTCTAATCATCTGTGTAAGTTTGGAAGAAATCAGCCAAATAAAAAATGTGGAGTTGATGCCACAAAATTTTGTAAGTGAAATTAACAAAGGGCCATAACTCTGGTAAATATGGCCGCAGGAAAAAATGCTTTCTTTATGATCATCTGCACATCCACCTTGATCATGTGAGCAAGTTTGAAAGAAATCCATCCAATAGTAAACGAGGAGTTGATGCCACAAGATTAAATCACTGAAATTAACAAAGGGCCATAACTCTGGTAAAATGGCCGTAAGAAAAACCCTTTCTTTACGATCATCTACACAACCTGCTTGATCATCTGTGCAAATTTGAAAGAAATCCCTTAGATAGTTAATGAGGAGTTGATGCCACAAGATTTAATTACTGAAATTAACAAAGGGCCATAACTCTGGTAAAAATGGTCGCAGGAAAAATTCCTTTCTTTACGACCATCTACACATCCTGCTTGATCATCTGTTCAAGTTTGAAAGAAATCCGTCTTATAGTTTGGGAGGAGTTGACGCCACAAGATTTAATAACTGAAATTAACAAAGGGCCATAACTCTGGTAAAAATGGTCGTAGGAAAAAATCCTTTCTTTACCATCATCTACACATCCTGCTTGATCATCTGTGCAAGTTTGAAAGAAATCCGCCTTATAGTTTAGGAGGAGTTGATGCCACAAGATTTGGGGATGTACATACGGACGGACGTAAGGACGGACGAGTGCAACTCTATATGCCTCCCACTTTGTGGGGGCATAAAAAAGAGAATCCATTCATATTATCAAGAGACTTTCACATTACAATTGTTTATTTTGATTTGTGATCTGTGAAACTATATTCCCTGAATTTATGTATGAAACCAATGTAAAAATACCCAATTTGGGCAGGGGCCTTTTCCCCCAAAACCTGTGTAAAAGCCTTGAACTTACAAGCAACCCATCAGCAGTGTTACTAGTGAACAAACTGCCCCAAAGCTCAGCCACGTCACAACATCCATGATGTACCTCTGTTAACTACTGGTCCCTGCAAAAATGATAAACTTTGCAAAAATTTAACTGTATGTCCTAAATTACAAGATGAATTCTTTCGATCATTGTAATTATGTTGCCAACATAAGCAGTGATGAAACCCACACAGAACCAATATATATTTACTTGCATCAGCCATCAGAAAGACTTGAGTTTCAACCAATCCTGAATTTCTAAAGATGTCTTGGACAAAATAAATTCTTTGAAGGAAAACAGTTTAACCTTTACCTCCATATATATACGCATTTTTATGCATGTGCGACCAGTGTAGATCCAGATAAGCCTGCACATCTGTAGCATTTTGGTCAGAAATAACCAAACAAATCAAAAAAAGAACAGTGCAGATCCTGATCAGATGACACCAGGGTCTATTAATTGTTAGGGTTATCGCACTTGCCGATTGGTGAAAATAGGATGTCGTCGTAGATCACGTGATGCGATCAATTTCCGCCGCCATTTTCAACTAGAGAAAAACGACTGAAAATATGTGTGATCAATTCGTTAAATTATACCTTTTATGATAATAATCGGGTACAATTATCGGATTAAATACACAATGTAAGTATTGATATTTCATTTATTTTATTGACTGAAGTTAATATCTGTTTTTATAATGTGTAATATGCAAATTTACCAAGGCTGTTGATAATTGTTGTTCCCAATATTATAGACAAAATGGCCAATTTGAGTAGACAATGGGTTGTTTGTCACAGCTTTCAGTAATTAGTAGCAATTGATAATGAAAAATTGTTTAGTTGAAAATGCAAAGAAAAGATGGGACAGTGCATCCAATGTAGAATTTTACAGATACATTAACATGGGTCTTGACAATTTTAACAGAAACTTTCGCAAAAAATAGGCAATTTTGGAAAAATGGCTGCCATCCCCAAAAATTACTCGTTAAATTTGCTCGCTATTCACACATTCAATTACCGACATAGGTGCATAAAGTTAGGGGTTTTATTTAGTTCTTTGGTTGCTTTGTGCATTAGTACATAAATAAAAGCAATCTTATTGTGTTAGTTTGGTTAAAACTGACTTCGAATTTCATGATTCAATGGCGTGTCTTCACCATGAGTGAAATTTTATAATTCTATTAGGAAGGGTCTTCAGTTTTCATTTTCAAGTTTTCAAAATGTTTGAAAACGTTTCTAATAACCAGTGATAGTTGAAAGATACCAATCTATGCCTTACTAAAATTTGTTTACTTTATATTTGAACTGTAGATCCTGCTCTGAAATGAACTCGGATCTCTGGCTAACCATAATACCAATTGAGCTTCCGAGGCATCTGATTTGAACACAAATAGATTCCTCCCAAATTTTACAAGACATTTCTAATCTACATGCAAATATCCACACAAGACCGATAAAAACAATCATATAAGGCCCCAGCGACATACCGTTAATATTGGAGAATGGCACGTGTGAAAAACGATGTTAACAAATTAAAAACAAAACTATTAAAAGTTGAGCATCATAATTAAAGTCGCTCTTTTATTTATACCGAGCTCAAATGAAGTCAGGGATCACGAATCAAGGCGATTCAGGCGAAGAAGGCGCCCAGACCGGCCTGACTTCGCTTTATTTGCATAGAAAAGCGAAGTTCACTTCGCCCTCGATTTCCTGTTGAATTTGCCTGAGGGAACAATCAAACACCTGCCAATAATCCCCCAAATTTTCACTTACTCAATTATACTCTAAACATTGACAAAAACATGTCGTAAACAAATTCGACCTGATTACCTAATCAGTCTTCATGAGATTTTAATTGGCTGGTGTATACAGAATAAACTAATAAAATCGCTCCTTAGTCTTCAGCATTTTCTTATTGTAAATGACATAAGCGATAATGATGTAAGTTACCCGGATGTTGAAAATGACAGCTTGTTTGACAGTTAATTGCGAGTTTTATGGCACTTTGAGAACCTGTATGAGGTGATAATTGGATTAAGATGATTGTCTATGATCAGACTGGGAAAAATTAATAATGCGATGGACCTTTGGTGTGATTTGTTTGTTGACTTGATACTCGATTGAAGGAAGATATCTCCAGATGATGTCGGCTAGTAAAATAATTACAGAAAGGTGAGTATTGATTTTTATGAGAAAATATTACAAAATAATCACACAGGAGTAATTTTAATGATAAAAGCCGTATAATTCCCCTAAAACACCAAAATACTTTCAGGAAAAAAGACTGAATTTCCATTTGTAAATTATGATGCTAAAATAAAATAAATGAATTGTGATTTGTGCCTGACTGGCCTCCATTATATATTTACAACTGGTTTTTTTTTTATATTGTAGAACACAAGACCTCTGTTGATGATGCAAGTTCCAGCAACAGATGCAGACTGCTAGACAAGTTTCAGTGGAAAAAAGTGGGGTTGCTGTCCAAAGTGCCAAGGCAAATTTACATTTTCTGCCACAGGAATACCTTGCCATATTTATTACTGTCATTTTTTGTAGCATAAAATAGATTAAATAATCAGTATTGTTGTTTTAAAATATGTATGGGTGTATAAGAGAAAATAAGACCTATTTGGTTAAAACCCGACCGACCGCGTTGGTCACTTCTCCCTGTTTCTGAAAACTTCTCCCTAAATTTCCAGGAGGGAGAAGTCACTTCTCCCTAAAATTTGCTCCTAGCTTAATCCCTGGAAGTCGGAAAAGAAATTGGCAAACAAATGACAAACAAAACTTGTCTATTTCAATCATTTAATGAGCTCATTAAATATTCTTTATTTCTTCAACGGCACAAAAGGAGTTAATAGATAAATTATAATTCGCTAAAATAACCGAAAGCAAACAATAACAATAACAAAGCACAGGTCCGATCTCTGCAACAAAATTACTAATAATTTTTTTTTTTTATAATAATAATTGGAAACTTTTTTATTTCCTTTTTTTTATTTTTGGTTATAGCAATTTAGAAATATAATAATAAATATTTTATGAATATAATACGGGTGTGCGTATTTAATTATAATAAAGAAAACACTCTTTTTAATCGGTGAAATATCAACACACTTTTGCTATTTTAAATCATGTAAATAGGAGGTCATTGTAATTTTATTGAAATAAAAATTACACCAACGTGTAGATCAACTTTTCCCCTTTTCAACAACATATAAACACTTAAAATCGGATGACTAATTCGTCGGTATGAACTAAAATACAGCGGATGGTATTAATTTGCGTTCAACATACCATTCTACCTGGTCCGTCTTGGACTGTGATCTGAGTTTTACACACTGGAAGCCGATAACGATACGCGACGACAGCATTATAGATAAAATGTGCACGTTTACCCTATAGTTTCATAACCCATTGATTAAATAGACCCTAATGGCACAGATGTGCCTGCTGATCTGGATCTACACTGTTTGCCCACACAGTACAAGTGTGTCTATGGAGGAATGGGTTAATAAATGCAGAGTCTTCAGACTTTCAATTATTAAATATTTAATAGAATCTCATCATTTAGTGGTAATAGATTTTGTAACAGACAGCATCAGAAGGAGTTCCGTGTCCTGGTTGAGGATACTCTTTCCAACCCATGATCTTTTCTATGCATATTTCTGCTAACTATTTCAAACAAAAATTTGCTATTTTGTTGATTGGCAACAGAATTCATAACAGATCAAACAATTTAGAAAATGAATTCTATTGGATGAGCAACCAGCAGACAATGTAATATCTGCTAGTGCTACGATTCTGCTTGCATATTTACATCGCGAAATATAATGACATTATTATTTCATGGTAAAAAACAATCAACACTGTAGAGAATTGAATGAATTGTTTATCACCAGAAGGTTTCATTAAGTGTTTGATTTTGATTTCATCGAAAGTGTTGGTCAACCTTTACTGTAACGACTGTTAATCTTTTCCAAATTAGTCAGCTGTTCGAATCAGTTCGTGCATTTTTCCCGCAAAAATGTCAGCGAAGTGAAGGTCACTTGGGATGCACACAATACTTTTACATTTATTTTGATATCACCACAATTGTTTGTGCAAGAACTTCTAGATACCTTTGTAAATGTATAATTTTGATTAATTCCAAATTTAACAGAGACTTTCTATAAATCAAGCGTGCATTCTCCAAATCAACGTGCATTGCATTTCGGGACTGGGTCAATATCTAGTACAAACATCGGCGTAAGGGTTGGATTATCGATTTTACAAATGTACAAGAAATTACCTAACTAGAAGAGACTTCCTTGTCCTTGGTAAGTTTCACTTAAAAGAGGGTCTGTGCCTCTGTGGTCATCCCAAAGAATGCCATACATTTCAACCCCAGAGTTTGGCCAGGTCATTTCAATCCCCTAGACATTTCGATCACAAGAAAAATTTGACTCCTTTCATTGAGTGAGTAGTATTTTTTAGTTCCAACTAATGATATTAGCTTTGTTTAACATTTGTAGGTTTAACATTTGAAGGAAGACAGGAGACCAATTATATAACCATATTGGATTCATTTTCAGGGGCGGATCCAGGATTTCAGTAAGGGGGGTTCAACTCGGCGAGTCATGTTTTTAACAACATTAATTTGTAACTAAGCTTAAATACCAGTCCTCAGACACTTCCAGGGGTCTCAATAAATAATATACATGTAAGAGGCCCAGATAATTTTGTAAGAGGCCTAACTAATCTAGGGGGTCTGGGAAAAATTCACCTGAAAAAAATTGAAAATCTGTATCTCAAATCCTGCATTCTGTGGTATTTTGTGGGGATTTCATATCAGCAGACATGGGGCGAATTAAATTTTAATGCTAATGCATTAATAATGCATTACTTTTTGTCAGTAATGAAAGGTAATGATTAATGCAACAGATTTAGCATTATTTTAATGCTAATTTAATGCATTACCTATGCCAAAATGCTGTAATGGTTAGCATTATTGAGCATTAATTGGATTTTGTGTAACTATTAGTTTTTGTTGATTCATTTACATATATATATATTAAAAGTTACTTTTTAATGCAAAGATTCTCTAAATATTTAATATGTTATTAGTCTATTACGTATTATCTTATTATAGCAAGAGAAAATATGATTATAACAGTTATTAGTAGTTTGATGTATGTTCACTATTAGTAAAACAAGGTGCAGACTATAAGAGTCAAGCTTTTTCATCAGGATGTTGTAAAGTTTGAACATTTTTCTATGATGAAGCCACAAGTTCTTAAGCTGAGTTGTCTTAGAAAATGCTCAATTTAAAACAAATGAATAGCCAGAAATCTATAAAGCTTTGTCAAAAAATACAGCACATTTCTTCACTGTACACATTCATTTGGACAAGGTATTTCCCACCAATTGTCAAACACTTAAATATTCCTGAAAATGTTACTGGTAGACATTTGAAGTTCAGTGCAAAATACCCAAAAATGTTGTTCTGAAATAAGATAGCATCGAAATCAACTTTGAGACTTGTACAAAACTCTTACATACACTCACATGAAGTAATATTTATTTATAATTTTACTTACTGATTCAGTGTCTTTGTAAAGTTATTTGAGGTTATTACAGATTTCAGGAAATCCGCATGTAATGCAGCTGCAGGTGATATAATAGTTTAATAAGTTGACAGTGTAGTCCTTTGTCAATACTACAAACTAAATGTGTGAAAAACAGCAATAAATCAAAGATAGCAAGATAACAAAAGTGTGTTAAAAAGCTAAAGATGCACTATGTGTACTGAGAAAAGTTTTGTTGTAAGTTCTTGAGGTGTCACTTTAGGTCTTCACACTTTCAGATTAATACTGTGTATATTAAACTTTGGGTTCAACAGCTGTTTTTGAAGATGATCCCTTTTGTACATAATATTATACTGATTGTTAACTTTTATTGTCAGTTCACTTGTGAATAAAATAATGATTAATTTAATGCATTACTTTTTGATATAATGCTAATTTAATGCATTACTTTCTCAAAATGTAGTAATGCTAATTTAATTTAATGCACAAATTTGACAAATAATGCTTATTTAATGCATTACTTTTAAAAATAATTCGCCCCATGTCTGCATATCAGACTTTTGGATTATTTTTTCATACTTGATTTTAACTATTTCCCTGCAATACTGATGGAATTAGAAGCACTCAGATCCAAATACTCTACCTCATTATTTGAATCTAGATATGCGAAACACAATATTTAAACTCGCTAAGTTGTTATTTAGAGAAAAACAGCTCGAAATGGCTGTAGTTCAGGGATACTAGTTTGTGGCCAATACTTTTGCATGTTGGTAAATGTTGCAGACATATTAGATGTTCCTGGTCCAAATGATGTAACCAAATAACTGTTTGTGGTGGAATTGGGTTTAGAGAGAGAAATAAGACTGGACAACAATAAAACATATCATTTTCTTTTGAATCAAGTTGCGTGAAATTAATTTATGAACGTTAACGTGCCGAGTTCACAGTCAACTTAAGTGATGACTTTACTGTATTAGTAAAGTGAACATTGTGTATGGAGAAAAAATCCAAAATCTTTCTTTTACCGTCTTAAATTATATACACTTTTAGCATCGGTTATATTCATTGTTTTTAGATGTTGAACGTTGAAAATCTTGATTGAAGTAAAGAAATTAGATGGTTATTTGAGTTTTTAATGTATTTCAAACAACTTAACTACCATAGAATATTTAGAATCATCATCTCTGCAAATGTTGGTATCAGAAAATTCTGAAAATAATACGCTCTTTCAAAGTTCGTCAGAATTAATAAAATATATTATTTTAATAAATCTGCAAACGATGATATAAAGTGTATGAGAAGTCTCATAATCAAGAAATATCGTTTAAGTTAGAAATAATTATGAAAAACGGAGAGGCATCAATATAATCTTTTACTTTCGACCAAGGCGGTAACCCATCGGGTTCTCACTTTCGTTAATTGTTTGTGGCGTCCATTTTGAAACTGATTATTGTAAAACCATGCTCTATTTTCCTCTCTACCTTTTGGCTGTGTGGGGAGGCTGTGTCTGCTGGATTTGGCCATTCCTGATATGCATATTTCACTTTTTTGTAGGATATAAATTATGTTACGACTGAGGATTTTTCGACTTTTAAATGCTTTATTTTCATGAACGGCGTGAAATTCAGTCCCCACTGAACTTTTATGTCTGAGATCAATTTAAGCAGAAACGATTGTGTAATGATTTTGGCGCTAAAATCCTGGAACGACTAAGTGTTAATATACGCACGTGCTTCATGGCGCGCCCGGTCTATTTTTGGGGGAAAATTTTATATTTTCTATAAGAAATCATTCAAAAAATATAATAAGATTAGTGCAAGACTCTATCTCCGTAAAATACACTATGCCTATGCGAACTTACAGTAGTTGAGCTCATTGTCATTACTTATTGTCTTTGACGATTCGCTGCCTTACGCGAAATAAAAAAGAGTATATTTTTAATGCAAACTTTATTATTTATTTCTTGTATTGCCAATATTAGCATCTGAATGAATGTTACATGTTATAGCTCAGACTCTAACTTCGAATATTACAACGTTGCAAAAGGTCAGTCACCTTTTCGATGATTTATCAAATGCCCGCGGCCGTGCCCGAGACTGGGGGACGCAAGAAACATGGAATACTGAGTTTTCCATTGATTAACCATTTCATACTTTTTGGTTTTTGATTAATTAAAAGCAGATCGGCCACATACACTGTCAAGTGCAACGGTGCGAAGTTGTTTATTGGCAATACAGGTTTGAAGTCCAAGTTTTGATTCCCAAGGCCACCACATAGGCCGTATTTTTTGTCGCCAAATGACACAATTTAGCACACAACCTGTCATATTGATTCATATCCCCAAACTTCGAACCTCGAACCAACCTGAACAAAACAAAAAATCGGGGAAATTAGGGGGGTTCGTTCGAACCCCCCGAACCCCCTCTGGATGCGTTCGAACCCCTCTGGAACCCCCTCTGGATGATATAGGTGTATCATTAATTTTTGTCTTCCCAGTTTTATATTGACGCTCACTTTGCAGTGTCAAAAAACACACTATTAATGAAAAAAATATTAAAAGGCTACTGCCATCTAACTCACCACTGTGGCAATGTCTAATCTGCCTTCTTGTTACTGCAGATTATGTTCATTCTCTGTTATTTGAAGCTTTTCTAGAATGAGAAAAGTGAGGGTTGTTAAATGTTTGCTTACTTTTTTATGATATATGCATTATATTTTGTTGGTACCATTTGTTAAATATATATATTCATGCTCCCATATATATATAATATATATAAAAAGAAATCTCTAACAGTAACACCCCAAGAAATTGGTGGAATGGTGTAAATAAGGACCAGGGAGGTAACCGCTAGATTTGTCTTAAGTTACGTTTAAGGAAACATTACAGCACTGGAATGTATTGAGTTTTAATCAGTGTGTTCTGGAAGATATTTAGTTCAATAAGTGTTACATTCATGGAATATTGTAACAAATTCGTAATCACCATTTTTCATAACATTTGAGATAGTGTCCAACTTCAGGCTCATGGTGCATATGAAAATATCTTATTCATGTTTAATTATTATGTACCTTCAGAAATTGTGACATAATAAAAGAAGATGATCCAAGAAAGCACAGTAGTTGATGTAGGTACGGATGTCATTATCGATGGAAGGAAGCACAGATACTCGCTACCAAAGCTACGATACGTCAATATTGTTCTTGCCCTAGTCTTTATTGATGGAATAGTTTCCATGGTGCTTTGGCTCACAGGTTTGTTTGTTTTATTCCAACATGACTGTACACCATGCAAACTTCAGTTTATTTTTTTAAGCTACAATTTATATAAAATGGAGAATGATAGTTTATCGTGTTCAAAGTTTCATAACTATTTAATACAAACTAGGCGGGTGTATACAGGAATTGGTGAAGTTTGTAAGAATAGGTAGAAGTTTGAAGGTAGAAGTTAGAAGTTATGGAAGCTCTAAGCTCTTAATATATGAAACATAATAATGAAGAAAATCTTCTTACTGGGAGTGGCAAAGGGAGAAGTTCAGGTCCCAAGATTATAAAACTGAGATTGGAAATTAAGTCTCAAATCTCAAGGATCTGATTGGCTAAAATGTTGGCTGGTCACCATTTCAGCAAATCAGATGCTTGAGATTTGAGTCTGGTCCCCATTTTTAGTTTGATGATCTTGGGCCCAGGACATTTTTAAGACTATTTCTCCAAGTCTACTTCTATGCCATTCCTTCGTCCACTAAAAGCATTATTGGGTATCTCTTTTGCAATTAAGTTTTTGGAAATTATTTTTCATCTAAGATTTTATCTCTCAAAAATGATGACACATGATGTCAAGATAATGTTGTGAACTATACTATTCAAAATTTGATAAGGGCCACTTTTATAGTCTAAGTTTTCTAGCTAGAGTAATTTTACAATCATGTTCAGTTCAGCAATTTAACTTAGATGACTAAATCAATGGTTTTATCATACAAACAAAACAAACAAATCTGAATGTATCATAAATTGTTCAAAATGTTAACCCAAACATTAAAAATACATACAAACAAAAGTGACCTTTATCAAATTTTGAGCAGTATATAAAGGACACTACACATCTATCATTGTTTACTTTTCAGGAGGTGATTCAGAGTACTTCCTGGACAGCATTGAATCCTATCAGCTTTGTCATTCAGTGTTTGACCTTGCCCTTTTAGCAGTTCTCAAGGTCATTGTTCACTCACCAACTCTGACCTACTTAGAATCAGTGACCTTGAAACAAATTGAAGACCCTTACAATGGGAGATTGCTCTCTTTATCAAGACTCATTCACATTGTGAATATTTTACTCAGTTTTGGTGCTCTGGTGTTTAGTTCAACAAAAGGCGGGCTGATACTAGATGCGTTACTACACAGCGGGACCTATCAGCATATGCATGCTACTTACTTTGCCCTGGTGGTCAGTGCAGTAGTGTTCTCTCTGATAGAACTTGCCTGTTTCTTGTTCAGCATGAGGGCTATGAGGAGACTGAAGGTAAAACTCTGAATTAGTTTATAGTCGTGGAGTACAGGGCTGAAGGTTGTAAAGCTGAGTTAGGAAACCAGTCTCAAATCTCAACCATCTAATTGGCTGAAATGGCGACCACTGGTCGCCATTTCAGCCAATCAGATGCTTGAGATTTGAGACTGGTTTCCATGCTCAGTTTCATAACCTTGGGCACAGATGTTTGTTGCAGATCTCATGGTCAGGTCTAGCCTTAAATATAAAACCACCATTAACTATAGAATTAAACATTAATTGGAGCACGTCACAGGAAAAGTTGTCCTCAAACAGCTGACATCATTTCTTGAAATGGACATAATAAAGTTGAGCAGATGAGATTGCTTATTGTGCATTTTAGAGAATGCAACCCTGTGAAGTCAAAATATGTAAAAGAAATCACTTTTTAATAATGACTTAATAATAGATAATTGTGCAGGCCTTTTTTTTCACCATTTTGGAAATATGACCCATACCCTGGAATTGGGATATTTTGTGTTGTTTTGCCAGAAATTGGGAATTAATCATTGGGAAATAAAAAGCTTTACACATATTTAATATTATCAGTAATTTCTGGATTAAAGAAACAAATGATCCTGATAAACTAACAAGCTATAATATTTTATGTATTAAATAGTCACCTAACACATTTTTTTTAGTCAGAAATTTTTGTATTGATGCAGTTGGGATTTTTTTTCTCTAATTGTATTGCCATTGGGAACATGACCGAATATTGGCTATAAAATCGACTGAAAAAAAGCGCTGTTGTAAATTCTTCCCAAAATTTATTCAAATATAGTATTAACTAAAATGTCAAAAAGTGTCACCTAAAATGATGTGCCCCAAATTGGAAAACTGGAGAACCATCTGATCAGGATCTGCACTGGCCGCATTTTGGTCAGAAATAACCTAACAAATCAAAAAGCAAACAGTTTAGATCTAGTTTAGATCCTGGATCTAAACTGTTCGCCCACGCATTAAAGGTGTGTCTATGGAGTAAAGGGTTAAAAGCATTAAATCCATCATTTCTTAAATTTCTGGAACAAACTTTAAAAGACAATAAAAGTTAGTATGCCTGTTAAAAAGTCACTGTCCTCAAAGAATGTATTTTCAAATCATTAATGGATGTTACTAATATGTAATCTGTTTCGCCAGGTGTTAAGAGTACTGCATTTGTACAATGATGAAGGACAAGAAGTGGACAAAGATGGTAACTTGATCAAGAAACCTGTAGACATAGCAAGACTTGTCTCACTGGCTAAACCTGTAAGTTTCTAAGCTTTTTTTTCTGTGTAGAAGTAATGTCTCCAGTTTGGATGTCCTATTTTTATTATAAGATCACCATCTGACTGCTTTTAATGTACCCCCAGTAACCTATACTTGTAGTTGCATGAATTACTTAATATGAACTAAGGCACTGCCTCTCTCGGAATCGACGAATCAAAAGTGAAGTATATCGTATGTTTAACAGTAAAACAAAGAAACAAGTCATCATTTGTTGTTTTACTTTTTAACCAAAACTGATCAAGGTTGTAAGATGCAACACTACATCTTAGTGAGCTTAATGATTCTGTGAAGTTTGGAAGAATCCTTTGAGATGTTGAATACACCGGTTTGCCTGTAAACTCTTAGTTAAACAGCACCAAAATGTGATCAAAATGCACGGCTGACCGATGGTATAAGAAATGTAGACTCATAAAAATCTGGTTAACAAGGTAGATTGTGAAACATCATTCCACAACACCTAAAATTCTGAGTTGGAATATGGTGACACCAATGACAGAGCAAGTAGCAAAGCTTGTCATATTCTTTGGATATTCAAGCTTGAAATCAACAAACATACTTTTGGGTCTGAGGACTTAAGATAATACTATGAGTGATAGTAGAGGAATTTATTATCCGAATAGAATGAAACATTCAAATTAGTCCATGAAAAGCAAATGCTGAAAGAGTCTATTCCTATTTTCTATGGGTCCATTTAACAGCAAATTATATTCATAACAAAATTATACTGATGGTGTTGTTCATTTACTGTTCTTCAATGAGGTCTACATTAAAACGTTTTTGTATTATTTGATATCACAATCACACGGTATAATTGTAAAGACAATTCTTTTTCTTGTCAAGTGACATAAACTTCCAAAGCAGCACCTTCTATTGCAGGAATTAGTAGTGGAAGTATATGTAAACTGTATGTTCCCTCTTCTGTTTAGAACAGTTAACCTGGTCTCCCCACAGCATTTCATGTGAAGCTGTTTTCCTGAAATATTAAATTCAACAGCAAATTAATTTATCTTCAAAAATAATTTTATATCTTATTATTGTTATACATTTATTTGTCAACAGTTAAAATTGATTTAAAATATTTAGACACAAAAATAAAATTTATCAAATACATTGATTTTGTATGCTCTGATAATTACTTCAGGTATCCTGACTCTTGACTTACTCTATGGAGACTCTTTAAATCACATGGACAACAGTATAGTTCCACGTCAGCCGAACATTTTTGGTGTCTGATCTGGATCTAAACTGGTTGCTTCTTGGTCAGAAATAACCGCATGAATCTAAACTTAAACAGTGTAGATCCTGATCAGACTGCACAGATGAGCCTGCTGAACTGGATATACATTGGTCACTAATGTGATAAAGGGTGTATTCATGAAGTAAAATGTAAAAAAAACTAACATAGTAACTTATATTCATGCACCGGTAGATTCAGTGTCATGTCTATTATACATTCATGCAGCTTTAATAAATGAAAATAAAGAAAATGTATGCAAACCTTGTAACTGTTTACTATGGTAATGTTCATATTCTGTGCCATAGCTGTCTACCAATTCTGCATAAGTATCTATAGGCTTCATAAGCTTGGTGATACACATCTCTGAAAATAAATGTTTTATTTTAAATCTTCTCTGATAACTAGTAAGTCAGTTATACAGTACCTTTTGTGGCTTATGAAGATGTACATAAATTGCTGTTGCAGTTAACAGTGAACAATTCATACTGTTGCCATAATTTATTTATTACATGTGGGGTCTTTTTATTAAAATCACATAAAAGGAAGCTGGTAATGATGAAAAATTTCATGCCATCTTTAATTTTTACACAAGATTAGCATAAAACCAGAGTGTTATCACATTTTAAAGACCACAAAAAGATGTGCCAGCCGATCTGAATCTACATCTATGCCATCTGATCTGGATTTACATGGGCTGACCATGTGGTAAAAAGGTGTGTCCATGAAGTAGGTTAAGTTATTAACTGTGAAAACTGAAACAGCATTGTTTTCTTTCTAAAAAAAGTGAACAAGATTATGAGATTTACTCACTAAATAAAGGATTAAATAAGTGACCACAGGGACCCATCATGTATGTACAACATGGTCCGCAGAGAAACTTTGTGGCGTTTGATTACAGAAAATTTTCCAAAAATTTGGCATGTTCAGGTGATGTTGTGTGAACATGCCAGAGATTATGGTACACCATAGCAGGGTTGGAAAAATTTAGTTTTTTTAGTAACTTGTCAAGAACTAGCTGGGTAAACATTTTAGCTAGTCCCACTTTTGCGCAAATAAGCAAATTCTGATTGGTCAGTATTGAACAGTAAAGAAACAGGAAATTCAAGAGCAAGCGTTACATGCGGGCTTGATAATGTTAAAATAGATCTCAAAACATGCTATTTTGTAATGAAAACTAATTGCTGTTGTAATATGATATGCATATGGTGCTAAAAGAGAATGGCGCTTATCAAATTAACGTTTAAACTAGTCTACACTGAAAATTTGAGCTAGCCCACTGACAAGCAATCAGATATTTTGAGATTGTCCGATACAATTTTCAACTTGTCCAAGGCGTCGGGCTAGTGGGTATGTCCAGCCCTGCATAGTCATGTAAAGGAAGGGCAAATTCTGTGCTGTTTGAGTGTTTGTACTGTTTATTAAGGGTAAATTAAAAAAAAATTACCTCTGCAGGTAGTCTAATTTTTCTCCTATTCCAGTTTCATGCTCTTTGAACCAGATTTGTCACGCATCTTTCATATGTATACTTCAAACTGAAATACAAAATACAAAAAACAAATTTTATAAACGATATTATTTGCCCAATGCATGCATAATATACCTTCCAATGACTTAATTTATTTTCTTAGTGACAGACTGCCTGAAAGTTGCCGGACCATCAGACCTGTCTGGTAAAATTTGGACTGGTCTGATGTGATTTCCAATGTTGTAGGACGGAATGTCCGGCAAAAGTTGGACTGCATATTCCAATTTTACTCGCTAAATTACAAATTTTATCGCTGTTTTGATTCGAGACTGTTCCGAGGGAAATGAGTGAGGATATCCAAATGAAATATTTTACGTATTCGTCATAATGACAATTTGTACCACTGAAAAAAAAAACACCCATAATACTGTGCTTTGCTTATTTAATGTGTTAAATGTTTCAGTCAGACAGAAATTGTTTCGGTCAGACAGATTTTCACATCTTGTCTGATCTCATGTCTGACACTGTTTTACAACTTTCGGGAAGTCTGTAGCGATCATTACACTAAAACATCTGGACCCAGGCATGTATACAAAAGCTCGACATAAACTATTGGACTGTGAAAACTAAATAAAATAAATAAATTTTCAAATTTATACCAATTAATGAATGGTCAACACAGCTTCTCCATGCAACACATTTGAACTTGTAACAGTTACTTGTTTGACAGAGCAGAGGTGTAGAATTCGTTGGGTCTAGCGAAGCGGCCAAAAAACACTCGACCGGCCGGGCGAGTAAATTTTTAAGCAAAGCACATGTGTTTTCTTCGAAAAATATTTTCACTTTGTTTACAAAATACAATTCGATTTCCGGAATTTCGGTTGATTTCCGGTGTATTCGGAACACTTCTGATGTAAAGGTAACAGCAGCGATTTATTTTTATCCTCATTGGGTTTCCCAAATCAGAACGAGGCTGCAAGTGAACATATTTTCCCGCTGTATGTCAAAAATTATGTAGAAACAAATGAAGATTTTTTACACAAGGTATGGGTGATGATGAAAAGCGAGAGAGCGAGTGAGACAGTAAGAAAGAGATAGAACGAAAAGAAAAACAAAAATTGCAACAGAAAGAGTATTTTATTTAAAATGTAAGGGCGAGTGTACTTTCTGTAAGGGCGAGTGCACTTACTCATTCACTCGACCTGCAGGGCGAGTGGGTCAAATAAAATTTCTACACCTCTGTCAGAGCAATTATTCCTACAATCTGAAATAAATAATTATAGTGGTAAACACGGCTTCGCCGTGCTTCCTATTTAAATCATTCTACACTATGCCTCATTTTTTTATGAAATGTAGCTCTAATAATTTTTATTTGTTGTAAATGAAGCATTATTCAGATAGCATTTGGTAAACACAGCTTTACAGAAAGAGTATTTTATTTAAAATGTAAGGACGAGTGTACTTTCTGTAAGGGCGAGTGCACTTACTCATTCACTCGACCTGCAGGGCGAGTGGGTCAAAGAAAATTTCTACACCTCTGCATAGCAATTATTCCTAAAATCTGAAATAAATAATAAGAGGTAAACACGGCTTCGCCGTGCTTCCTATTTAAATCATTCTACACTGCCTCATTTTTTTATGAAATGTAGCTCTAATTATTTTTATTTGTCGTAAATGAAGCATTATTCAGATAGCATTTGGTAAACACAGCTTTACCATGCCTCAAATTTCAACTTATATTAGCAGAGTAGCTGTATGCTATATCTGTGAACCTTGGGTTCGTGTCCTGATCATGAATACACATCTTCAGTGCCATTAGCTGGCCAGAATTTTCATTTGACCAGTTCTGTCCAGTCTTCATATTATATCCAGAGTTAATTCAACGCAATACCTAATCGCTTTCCCACACCAAATTAAAACGAAAGCAGTCGATATTACTATCTAAACTGCAATGTTAAACTTACTGTTCTTGTTGATGATTGCAGTAAAAAAATAAATAAAAACGTCGTAAATTTCCAATGTTTAGAATGTTGGGGAAACCGGTGTAATTGTCACTTTGTCACTCTGTATTTTAATTAATCAACCAAAATACGAACAACTACCATAATACGCATCGCTACGGTGGAGTCTACTGTTAGACCCTAACTCTGTGCTGTGACAATATTTGGTTTTAATCAATGTAGAAACTTATTTACCTTAATTTTTTTGGCGAGTTTAATCTTATTTGTTATCTAACATATGGAAGAAGAACTTCGGAAAATGTGAATCGAGAAACAAAATGGCAGCTTTTCAGTTTTAAAATCCGGAAGCAAGCCATCTGGACTATTGCACCCGGATGAAAGTCACATTGTCCAATCAGAAGCCTTATTTTGCGACACGGTTTCAAAGTTTCAAGGTACTCCTTTTTGCTCATGCGCAATACCGTAATCGGAATCGACAGAATTTGGACGTCGAAATCGTAGGGTCGATTAATGAGAGAATTGATGATCAAAACTTCCAGTGTAAAAATGCATGTACCTGTGTTTTTATCATTGATTTTAACTCAACAATTTGAAAAATGTCTTGCTATTCTTTTTGTGTTTTAGACAGCTTTGCTTTTGCTGTCCTACTTTTTGTTAAAGTTTGCATGCAACTTCAATATATCTTTTACCTACTAAAACTACACCTTTCAAACATGGTATGCTTAATCTTCCTTTTATCCAGACTGTATATATAAAGAACCATAAGTTTACTTGTATTCTTGTTCACCATCATATCCTAGGTAAGAGAAGCATAAATAATGATTCTATCGTGCATTATTAATCAAATTTACTCCTTTTTGTACTTAAAATTTAAGGTTAAAGCTTGTTTGCAAGCTTATAACGTTCATACTACTATTACTAAAGCTTTGAAGCTCTGCAAAAAAAATTTTTTCATCCAGAGTTGGTTTGTCGAGTGTCATAACTCTCTCTTGGAATTTGATTTTTTGATAATTTGCCTTTTGAACTTTGAATACGGTTTTTGAAATTTGCTTGTAAGCCCTATTTTAACTCTTTACTACATGGGATACAAGTTAATATGAGGATATGGTTGAAACTGCATTAGCAGCCACTTGCATTCAGCAGCAACCTGCATTCAGCAGCCAGTTTGAAAATGTCCAAAAATGACTTTATGTTCTAAATGTTACCTGTCTTAAATAGCCACCTGTGTTGAACAGTCACTTTCTATCACTTCTTTAGGTGGCTGCTTAATACAGGTTTGATTGTTTATGAATTGGAGAGTTGTCATATTACGTAAGTATAAATTGATGATAAAGTAAGACCTAGTTTTATGTTTTTTTCAGGAACAGGTAATGGTATTTGTTGGTTCTAAATTAGGTTATCTTATGAGTTCTCACCATTTTCAGGAGTGGCCTATGATATTGACAGGTACCTTGTGCTTGTTTGTGTCCAGTGGAACACAGATGGTAGCACCCTTATACTTTGGTAAAGTTGTGGATGCTGCACAACATAGCATGAGTAAGTACTAACAATAAACGGACTGTACAATAGAGTCTTTGGAAACATGCACTGTTAACACTAAGCAAGCTGAATGGAAATGTTTTTCTTTGAATTAAAGTTTGTCCAGTTTTTTTGTTCACAGGGATGCTTTGTTTCCAAACTTGTTTTTTTAGAGTAGAGTAGGAATATACTTTTTATTCATAAATATGCAAAAACATCACATCACATGACTCATCTTAAATAGGGGATATATGTTGACTTTTTTGCACAGGTGAAAAACAGGTCATACCAATCTGGTACATGTATGTAACAATGAAAATCTTCTAAGATTCTGAATATTCTCAATGAAAAATTGCTGAATTTTTTTTGGTCCATAAATTATTAATTTCTTTCAGCTGAATATAATGGAACTTTTCTGACATGTGAATTTATTGGATTGGTGTTGTGTGTTTGCAAATTCAGACTCTCTTCGGCCATGGCTCACTTGATTTGTTTTTTTCCCTTTCAGGTAAATTGAACAGGACTGTCCTGATGGATCAATGTTTACTCTAAACTGGAGTCATTTATATGTTTAGCTGTTTCATTTCTTTCTTTCAGGTGAATTGAACAGAACTATCCTGACCCTGTTTGTCATTTATGTGGGTGGGGCATTGTTTGCAATGGCTCGATCTTGGTTGTTCACCCTGGCAGGCCAGAGGGTAGTGGCCAGGTTGAGAAAAGATCTCTTCCAAAGTATTATTAAACAGGAGGTGGCTTTCTTTGATACAAACAGGTAAGAAGCAGCAGTAATTAAGTCCGAAGATCACATACTGTTTTTGGTATAGTTGTACATTCATGATTATGCCTGTACTAGTCAAAACCTTTGCCCAAAGTGGAACGGATAAGGTCTGAACTTTTTTCCAAGGCCAGGAACTTCCTGTGACCATATACAGATATGGATAGGAGTTTACATGAACAACTAAGCTTGTTCCCCTATCCATTATATTTACACTTGAACTTCATCTACTACGTTGTCTTGAAGTCTTAATTACAGGCTGTCAACCGATTCCTATATTCCTATATTTCTCCTATATTTTCGATCAGAATCCTATATTCTGAAAAGCCTCCTATATTCCTATATTTCTCCTATACAGTCCACACTCGTTGTGTCGAACTCGCCGGGACCGTCGATTTTAATTCGAGTTATCCGAAGTTCGACACATCCGAATTGACGCCAATGAACGTATAGTATACCGTATATGCTTCTTATCTATCATGAATATGCGTGTGTATGTCCAATATCAAATACATTAACATCTCAATGCATTATTCTAATAATATTTAAACCAAACATTGTTTGTATATATCAAAATAAAACAATAAAACAAATTATGAAATTGATTTTATTTATTACATGTACATGTACGTAGGCTAAGTATCATCGTCATCATAAAGTTAATAATCAATGTTCTCGCGCTCGACCTCCATGATTGCCGCATACCTTGTTTCATAATCTTTCTTTTGAGCGTTCTTTTTGTGCCTCTTTTTTGTTTAGGAGTATTGACTACATTTGGATCAGTCATTTTTGCATGTGTTTTCGTAAAGGGATGCTCGCATATTTTAAGGGCACGATGGTCACATCATTATCGTAATTAATCGCTGTTTGTCTATAATTGCCATTAAAAATATCTAAATGCATTAATTGAGTGAACATTTTACAAAACACACAATCTTTATTGATTATTAAATAATCATGACAGTTTGCCCACCTGACAAGCTATCACTTTGATTTTCACACTTCGACTTATCCGATGTCTTTACATAGGATAATTGAGCCGGCGGGTTTAAAATTTAGTTCGACTTATCAAAACATTGCTTAAGTCGAATTCGACTTAAACGGCGTAAAATTATATGTAAAAAGAACAAATTTTGACGGGACCGTGAAATTAATTCGAGATAACCGATGTTTCGACTTAAGCGAGTTTGACACAACGAGTGTGGACTGTATTTTTATGTGTATTCCTATATTTTTTAGTATTTGTTTTTGCCAATTAATGAAGAGAGTAAATATTGCTTCGATACTGCTTTTGCTTTCTTCTTTTTTTTTTTCAAGAACAAAACTCAACTTTTAGATTGGTGAAAACTTGGCAGGTGGCATTTACTTAAGTTTTAATCTGATTCTCTAACAACTTTGTAGCAGGTTTCTGTGTATTAAGGCTTACCTAACAAAAACAATTTTTCACTTCCATGCAGAATTCTTGTTGCAGTTGCAACCAAATGCAAAAAATATTAAAGATCATTAAAGTTTATTCACCAACTGCAAGGACTAGAGAGCTTATATTTGGTATGGTGTATGTGGTTGTCTAAAACGTCAAGATGGACACCTGGGAAAAACATGCTTGACTGTGAACAAGAATTCTTCAGCTGACTTTTGTGGTCAGTTTTCCAGTTTGAAGAGTGTTATCAAACTCTGTTGGAAAAGAGTGTATGCAAAAGAAAGAGTGTACGCAAAAGAAGGTGTCTTTACAAAAACAATAATTTTCAAAAGGCAAAGTCAAATAAAGGGAGGTAATAAAAACAATATTATTTGATAATTTGCAACAACTGTTTGTTAAATAAATTGAGATAACTTTAGAATTGTTTTATTAGGATAATCTGCAAAATATTTGCATAGTTTTCTAAAATTATTGTTTTTATGGAACCACTCAATGGATAAAAGTTAAATTACTGTTAAACTTCAATGAAGCTGAAATGAATAATGTCCATCTATTCCCAAGAAGGATTTGGCTTTTGAAATTTATTTCTTTTGTATAGAAATTTAATGGCAGTTTGAACTAAAGTTCAGTTATGGTTATAACTTGATAAGTTTTTATCATTTCTCTTGAAACTTGTAGCAATATTCTTTGTATTTAGGTTTTCAGACTTATTTGACTGCAGTACTGTTCCATGCAGATTAAATAAATAAATGGAATCATATTCCAGAACTTCTAGATTAGTGAAGGGCATATAATTTTGTATGATGTATTGCCTACAAGTTCTCAATAGAGTTTGACCAAAGTAAGGCCTTGGGGTCACTTTTGACTGAACCCTTTTGGGCATTGTAACCCAGATTTTTACACACAAAGCAATATGACTATGACTGGATGGGTCGATGCTGTGTACAGTACTATATATCATAGAAGACAAACTAAAACTAAAAAATCAAGCTTTGTTAATGCATTTTCTGCATTTCCCCCTTGTTTGAATGGTCATGCAGATGCTGGTGATGTGCTTGATGGTGCTGATGGTGCTGATGGTAAAGTTAATGGTTTCCATCATTTTTACAGTGGACATTTTGGACATTGATAATTGTAGAAACAGTAAATGCACATGTGAAAATCATTTGTATAAGTGCAAGTAAATATAACTATTATCAGTTCCAAACTCCTATATTTTGCCTCAAAATCAACCAAAAACTCCTATACTTGTTGAAAAAATATTCCTATATTTTTCCTATATTTTGGAGATGACCTGGTTGACAGCCTGTAATTATTTAACAAATTATAATAACTTATGGTACACAGTGTGACATATTACTTTAAGAGGCAAGGCTACAGTAAAAGCTCATTACAATTTATTGGACTATGCATGATGTTTTGACGAATGACATCAATTAGCTTCCATGTTTTGCCACAAGTTTCTGCAAAAAAGTCATGCCTTCATTCACTTTGTCGTAAACATGGCTGTTCCAACTGCCATTCAAAAAAGTTGTAATATCAAGAATTATTCTTGCAATTTCTGTATTAATGAGAGTATTTATATGTGCAGATGTAAGGATTGAATTAATATTTGATGTTGTTCATCTGGGTATGAAAAGCATATTGATTGTTTAAATTAAGCATGAAGCCGTTTGAGCTTTACATATCTAAATGTGTTGATACTCAAATGAAAACCATCAAGTATCGATTCAATCCTTAAAAAATTTTCTGTTACAGGACTGGTGAATTGTGTAACAGACTATCCTCAGATACTCAGGTTTTGCAAAATGCTGTCACAGTCAATTTCTCCATGTTAGCTCGCTACTCACTACAGATGATTGGTTCCCTGATTCTTATGTTTACCTTGAACCCAGCTTTGACTGGAGTACTTCTTTCTGTGGTTCCTGTTGTTAGTCTTGGTGCAGTACAGTATGGTAAGTGTTTAAAGGGTAGTTTATAGTATGGTAGAGCACATTATGTCATGATTGCATAAATCATGCTGCCTTATCAGGATCTGCTCTGTTCACTTTAGAATTATTATGTTATTTTGGACCAAGAAGCAACCAGTATTGATCTTGATCAGACAGCACAGATGTGCCAGCTGATCTCTATCTAAACTGGTCTCATACGCAATAAAGCCTGAATAAAAGGACTCTTAAACCTTTGACATCAAAAGTAACTGAGGTTGCTGATTATGAAATGGAAGATAAAACTTTTCAGGCATTTATGATGTATCGATGGTGTATCGATGGTGAAAATGCAAAGAATGTCTTTTTGGCTTGTAAAATGCATCTTTAAGGGGCATTAAAGTGAACTGTATATTTACCACAAAAACGTTATATCTCACAAATTAAAGAGGCTTCTCAGTTTGAAGCCCTTGTGATTGATTACTAAGCATAGCTTTACTTCCATTTTTGTGTCACCCTTTCGAAGAAATGCCGATACGTAGGGATCGCTTTGTCCGTCTGTCCATCCGTCTGTCCGTTCATCACGAAAACTTAACGTTGGCTATAACTTTGCCATTTCTTAATATTTCATAATGAAACTTTCAAATTATATTGCTTATGAAAACACGCTCATGATGATGCCGAATTCTTTAGGTCAACTTCGCATTTGATGGAGTTACGCCCCTTTTTGTACTTGGATTTTTATATGATAACATAACGTTGGCCATAACTTTGCGATTTCTCAATATTTCTTCATGAAACTTTCTTATTATATAGCTCAAGACAACACACCCGTGATGATGACAAGTAGTTTTGGTCAAGATGGAGTTACGCCCCTTTTTGTACTTGCATTTTTCTTCCAACTTTGTACCCGAGGGCGACACAAGTGTTCAACTGAACACCCATCTAGTTATAACTATTGTGGAAAATAAAAATGTTAATACTCTTTTATTAATTATTATTATTATGGTCGAGCATAAAAAACTAGAGCAATTTTATTATTATAAAGTATTCATGAAATTTCTCTAGACTTTTTTTGCAAGGAAAAATATTAATTTTGCTCTGAAGTGTTTAGTTTTAAAAAAGGCCACCCACAAACTACTTGACTGTACATAATGGTTTACTTAATAAGTTGATGATATGCATATTTTGTCACAAGTTGCTGAGAAAATGAGCAGTGATTCTCCATTGTCAGTTGCAGCTATTCCATTAGCCATCAAAATACCACTCACATGATAATTTGATTTTGCAATTTTTTTGCAATATTTTGGTAAGAAGGGGAATAGCTAGGAGTGTAAATATAAGAAGAAAATCAATAATTTATTTATTCCATTTGTTACAGTACAGGTCGGGTGTCATTTACATTTTTCACCCATCACCGCGTTTCAGGGTCAACGCGACATCCAATTTTTTTCGGGTGATCACGGGTGATCGTCGATCTTGCCACCGCGATCACTAGTCAAGAAAATCACGGTGATTTGCCGTGATTTATCAGCGCGAATCGCGGTGAAGATTTACCTGCGATTTAAAGACGTTCTTCCAAATTTATTTATTTACAAATGTAAAAAGAAATATGTTGTTCGTATTTTCGTATCAAAGAAAAGACTTAAACTTGATCAATGCACAAATATATTGTCCATTATTTGAAAAACTGGACTTTTCACACCTTCCGTGTTGACATTAACACCTTTGTGCATGCCCCATAAATTGCTGCCAATTATGCTTCTAAGCGGTATATTGTCACGGTCATTGCAAAATAACTAGCTTGCAAACATTACAAAAAAATCTTTTAGAATGAGTAAACTCATTTAAAAAGTGAACAACAGTTATTAAATTGTTAATTATTTTACGGCAAATTATAAGAATTCATCGACAAGTAGAGTATTTATGCCTCAGATCGGAGCTCAATTTCATTTAAAATACGAGTATAAATGTGGTTGAAACACACAGTAAACTGGAAATAATAGATCATTATCGAGAGAGAAAAGTGAAAAAAAAATTGTGTCGTTCTTACCTTATCGTTTCCTTACTTGTTATTTTGATGAAAGATAAATGTGTAATATTCTTTTTAATAATTACTCCGAACATGCTGAGAAAATAAATAACGGTGAAAATATAACAGCCAAGTACATTAGCTACATGTATGAAATCCATCTCGTCAGTATTTTTCCCCAATCCCTTCCTAAAACATCTTTATTTATGAGCAATCAACACCTGTTTGAACACCTGTGTGATCAGCATTGTATATTTCATCATCACGTCTGTTTATTAACTTCAAAAAGAACGCCGACGAGTAATACTGATTTTCCGAGATCAAAGGTGCCGTGTTGGGTAAAAAAACTATTGATCAAACGTCGGCGTTCTTTATTCTTAACAGATTGACTCATTTGTCAACTCTCAACAAAAAATTAAGATTGCTCGAAACAAATTAGAGTTGTACATTGTATAATCAAAACATGCTGGAAATTAATAGCATATGCCTGTGACAAATGTTATTTAAATAAACGATGTTTGTGTTCACGACTTACTCATTGCATTCAAAATGTTCGTTGAAGAGTTGATTTGTCGTTGAGTAGTGTGTCACTTTTGTTTGGCAATCAACAAAGCTGTTGATAATTTGTGTTTTATATGGATTAATTAACCCCAAGCTTCTTACGTTGACAGGTAAGCACTTTCAAAATAGTTATTGACTAATTTATGTCAGTTTGCAAAAATCGGGCGTCGGTGATAAAACCAAGCTCTGTTATATTAAAAAGTTATTACATTTATTAAGAAACTTGATATTTTCACAGAAGATACGCAAACAATTTTTTTTTTGTTTAATGCTGACGAATCGGCATGTCCGATTACGCGACTAAAATTTTTACATTATTTTGATAAATATTACGTTCAAATTGGTTAAAGAAAGAATGTTTTACATTTAAAAAAACTACATTTTAATTGTTAATTAACACTCGTTTCTCGAACGATTTTTCACCGCGATCCCCCGCGAACGACCCTGAAGCTAAACTGCTGACGATGAACACGAGAAGAGCGAGAATGACTGCAGAATTATCGCCGCGAATCACGGCAAATCACCCGGAAATCGCCGCGTCGGAAGGACATATTCGCGGTGAATTTCCACCCGGACTGATTTATTAACGCGATGGACGGGTGAAAAATGTAAAAGACACCCGAGCTGTACTGTAAAAGGCCCAGATGTTATTCGTACAATAATTAAACAATAAAATATCGATTCAATTGATTAATTTTTTCTAAGTGCATAAATGATAAAGAGATAATGTCAAGTTCTGTAGTTTTGACAATTTTTATTCACCTTTGCAGGTAAGTTCATGAAAAAATTGCGTCAGAATTTCCAGGACCGTCTTGGAGATGCTGGAACGCAGGCAGAAGAGAGCCTGTCCAGTATTCGTACTGTAAGAACCTTTTCCGGGGAAAAGAAAGCGTGTAGATTATATGGTGCAGATGTTGATAAAAGTTATCTGGAAGGAGCAAAGCTAGCGGCTGCTGGAGGTAGGAAAACTTGAGTTGTTATGTAAAAATATTTAACTGAAAAACTTCATACACTTTGTTTTATACAGGGAGATAATCAAAGAATCACAGATTCATTGGGTTATTTCAGATCAAAAGTCAACTAATATGTAGATCTTGATCACCAACACCTTTGAGGAGCAAACTCATCTCTGCGACCATCTTAGTGCACTTAAGTTTATTAGTTTTAATATTTTGTTATGGCATTAATCTTTCTAGAAAAAAACCTCTAAGCAGCAAACATTCTTACAGATGTTTCTTTTGTATAAATTGCATCTTTTCACATCACTTAATTGATAAGTAACTCACCACAAGAGACGTACAAAACCATGGCACTGATTAAATCTGGTGTTTAAAACTGCTGCATTTAATATTAACAGTATGTAGTGGTGCATTGGTAAAGTTGCCACCCAAGTTACACAAAACGATAGAAATCAACCTAGTATACTAGTATGCTTGCCATACATATGAAACATGTGAACATTATATTTATGGCATAATCATTCACAGGTATTATTCAAATGCAAAGTTCAGAAATTTATAATAGGTAAATGGTATGTGCAATCATAGTCCAATCTTTGTTGTAAAGAAAGTTACATTAAATAAGGTTTACATAAACTATCCATCTTCCCTTTCAGGTATATTTGAAGGTTGTATAGGAGTGTTGATATACGGCAGTATAACAGTGGTGTTGTGGTATGGTGGTAAACTAGTCCATGATAATGCACAAGACTCCAAGAAGGGAATAACTCCAGGCATTCTCACATGTAAGTAGGATTACAGACCTGTCTCAAATCTCAAGAATCTGATTGGCTGATGACACCATAAAGATTAGTGTTTATTTAAATATAATAATCTGGGGTTTTACATTCCAAAACCAGTACTTTATTTTTGTGATGTTTGTGGAAAGAATTACAGAGGGTACATATATATTCGCATTTGGTAAAAAAAACAAACTGGTATGTCTACAAATTTAGAAATATTCAAGCTTGGACTCTTGTGAATGTATTTAACTGATAAAATTTTTCCATAGTTAAGTTGTATAGGTGTTTTACACTCTTTTATAGTAAATGTTATTTCTTTTGTGAATTTAATCGAGAAACCTGTTGAATGATTTCATTTTGAAATTCTGTTAGGAAAATGAGTATATTTTCTATTTTTAGCATTTTTGCTGTACACTTTACAAGTTGCCATGGCATTTGGATTGATGTCTGCTCTTTACGGGGATTTTATGCAGGTAAGTAGTTTGCCACCATAGTCTTTGTGACTTATTACAACAAGTTTATTTCTCATGTTTTTTAAACTTATTTAAATGAAGGTTGTTTTTTTTAATTTTGAGAAAAAAATGTTTTATAGAAAAAAAAACAACTTTTTATTCACATCTCCACAATATATTTAATACACTTTAACTTCATCTTCTATGATAAAGTCTTATTCATCTAATGAATGATAATTCCTGGTATGCAGAGTGATGTATAACTTTAAGAGGCGTTGCTACAGTAAAGCCTCTTACAATTTACTGGTCTGTGCATAATGTTTTGACTTGTGACATTGAAGAGCACGCACTTATTGATGTTATTCACTATGTCATCAACCTGGCTGTTTCAGCAGCCATTCTAAAAGGCTGTAATATTAGCCTGGAACACTGTATAATTGACGTACGCATTTAAATTATCAATGAGTTCAGTCTACAACTGGAGAAGAGTTTATATAAGCATTTTCGCTTTTTCTTTAATCCATAGCATGACATTTATTCATTTTATAATATCATTACATGTGCATTTATTTGAATAAATATTGTTTAAACCAAATTATCAATGATTCTTACGCAGTTCATTATTACCTGATTAATTCTGGATTTGGTGAAAACTACTAACATATCAACATAATAGTCACCACTAAATACAGAGTTCGGCATATTTAGGTCAAAGCTTTCCATCATAAAAAGGCCCAATTACATTACTTATAAAATTTACATTGGTAATAGAAATGAGCTGATAATGCAGAGTTCGAGTATACAATTTCTACTTATAATTTTGATAAAAATGCGAGTATGGATATGTGGAATATAAGGATTGAATTGATACTGGATGATGTTTTTGTGGATATGAAAAAAAAAATTGTTTAAAGTAAGCATGTACTTTAACAACCTCCCTGTTTTCCATACCCAAATGAAAACCGTTAAATATCAATTTACTCCTTAGATCAATTCACTTACATTTGTCACAATTTTATTACAACACAATTTTATTTTGAATTGAGCTGTGTCATGTAAAAATGTGTTTTCAAGATGTTGATGTCATTTATTGAAATTGCACTATAAACATGAGTGGCAAAATTGTCATGATGCATTTTTCTTGAATAAATACACAGTCATCATTTTATCACCTTGACGCAAAAACGCTGTAAGAACCATTGAAATATGAAGGATAAAAACTGTTACCGCACTAAGGTGATGAAAATTTTGTAATCAAAACACATTTTCTTTAGTTGGAAATAAAATATTTAGATCTACTCTTTACTCCAAATATTATACATGTTTATTGTGAATGCAACCATTGTAGATCCAGATAAGCAGGCACATTCATGCTATCTGATCTTGATCTACACTTTTTACTTTTTGGTTAGAAATAACCTTGTAAAATTTAAAAGCGAACAGTGTAGATCCTGATCAGGTCGTTAGTGTCAGTCCATGGGAGGACAGCCATATCCCATGGAGCATAAGGTTGAACAAAAGGCACAGAAGACACATTTTTTCTTTTCCATAATGAGGCTCAATGTTGAGTTTAAGTTGCAGAATAATCTTTGAAAACAGAAACCAAGCAGGAAAACCGACACATTTCCTGTTGCTTTGGTAATGTTACATCAAAGTCACAAATTTAAATCACAACAGAAAATGATGCGGACAAATGATGTAGAAGAGTAGCATAGGCATAGCATGACCTATTTGGAAGTTACTTTGTGATTTGGTGTAATGGAGAGGGAAGATATTTTATGTATAAAAATGATGGCTGCAGTCTCTACAACCATCAATTGTAATGCACTTTGTGCATGTATTTATATGTTACTTTCATGAGTATCTGATCATGCTAAATGTATGAGTTCAGTAGTTTGTACGACTCCTGGATGCTCTCTCTTCCTCTCTTCTTCTTGGCTGTGTGGGGAGGCTGTGTCTTCTGAATGTGGCTATTCCTGACATTCAATTTCACTTTTTAAAAAACATTCAAATCTGACAAAAATAGATATATGACAGTCATGGTTGTTTGCAAAACATGATGTTTTTGAAAACAACAGAAATAGTTGCTGTATTAGTGGAAAGAAGTTCTATTTCTATGTGTCTGGTACTCCAACTGTTTTTCTGAGAGGTTCTTATAATTATTATCTTAAATGTTGCTATCAATTGTTTATCTGAGCAGTTGAATACAAAAGCACTTGAAAATTAACTGAAAACTAATTAGAAGGTGGTTTAAAATTTTGATTGATGATAGAATATTGTACTTTCTCTTAAACAAACAGTTAGATTGAAGGATAAGTTCAATTTATTTCTGCTTTACTGCGCACATTTTGAGATCCCACTTATCTGGATGCTTCTTGTTTATATTATGTTAAAGCTACTTATTAACATCTTACTCCATATATTATATGAAAATAATCACATGTGCACCCACTTTAGATCTGGATCACCTGTCACATCTGTGCTGTCTGATCTGGATCTGCACTGGTGGCATCTTGGTCAGAAATAACTTAATGAATCTAAAAGCAAACAGTGTAGATCCTGATCAGATTGCACAGATGTGCCAGCTGATCTGGAACTACACTGTTTGCCCCTGCAATAAAAGTGTATTGTGTGGAGTTAAGGTTTAAAACTTACACAAATACTATTGGGTATTTGGCATTTAACCCCTTTGTCCATTCCAATACAGTAAAAACACTCTTCCTTTATTTGTTTTTAAGCTTTAAAGGAACTCTGACCTTTTTGCCCTTGCTTCTCTTTTTATCTTGGAGTCCACTGTTTCTGCTTTAATAGATATCTTATATATTTTGGAAATATGATGTAAAAATGACATCGTTGATTGGTTCCTGGACCTTTCGACCACCTACAGGTTATTTGTTTTTTAACCTTGCTGACTGCCCCTTTTTGTGTCGCCCTTTCGAAGAAATGGCAATACATAGGGATCGCTTTGTCCGTCCGTTGGTCCCTTGGTCCCTTTCGTCACGAAAAATTAACGTTGGGTATAACTGCCATTTCTTAATATTTCTTTATCAAACTTTCTTACAGTCAAGGTCACATTTGATGGAGTTATGCCCCTTTTTGTACGTAGATTTTGACATAAAAACTAAACGTTGGCTATAACTTTGCCATTTCTTAATATTTCAAACTTTTAAAATAATATATTGCTTATGACATGCTCTAGATGATGCCAAATTCTTAAGGTCAAGGTCACATTAATTTTGATAGAGTTATGCACCTTTTTGTACTTATCTTACACGAAATCTAAATGTTGGCTATAACTTTGCCATTTCTTAATGTTTCTTCATCATACTTTCAAATTATATTGCTTATGACAACACAGTCGTGATGATGCCAAATTCTTTAGGTCACGGTCACATTTGATGGACTTATGCCCCTTTCTGTATTTGCATTTTTATTCCGACAGCACCAGAGGGCGACACAAGTGTTGGTGAACTACCATCTAGTTAGTTTTACTTACCACATTTTGTCTGAATTCTTTTAATAGTTGAGCCAACTGTGATTCTTACAGACTCTTGTTTAATGTAGGTGTTGTAACAGCATTTTGTAATGTTTACAAATTCGTTAACAAATTTAAGGTAGAATTTCAAAGTATCAACATTTAAAAGCACACTAATCAGTTTTTGGATGCATCATCAAAATTTAAAGATATTTGGATTTATTTTAATCCCTAAATTCTGATTATGTAACTGATTTACACTATAAAACATAATGTTATCATTTTTCTTCTCTAAATAAAAATTATTCTGATATTGCAAAATATCATAAGTTTTAAGACATAAGTTGATGCCTTATTTCTTCACATAAAGATTTGCTTAAACTGTTATTAAAATTTTACTGATATCCATGCAGTAGAAGTACTTACAATATGAATCACGCTGAGTATATTCATCCTGAGGGATGGAGTTAAATGGAAAGTCCTTGGAACAGTAGCAGGGGCATAGCATGACCTATTTGAGTTACTCATTGGGCTGTGTGGGTGGGTGAGGGCTGGGAAATTATTTTATTATTTTGATGGCTGCAGCCACCACAGCCATCATTTCGTATGCAATTTGTATTTTGATTTAAATAGATGAAAAGGGAACTTTGAAAGCCACTGAACATGACAAATTGAAAATATTGCAGGTTCGGTTAGATTGAGCCTGTTCTTGGGCAGTAATGGAAATGCATATTCTGCCCACGCTGCCTAGCCCCTGTTGAGCCCCTCAATATTTAAACCATTAAACAGTACAATTCTGATCCATCCCAAACGATGGTATGCATATGGCGGTAAACAGAAAACCTTCAATGCGGTATTTTCAGATTAAGGTTTTAGAACTGTAATATTTCCGCCAAACATGGACTTATACCGTCACTAATTCGTGTTTTCCGAACGCCGTTTCGTACCTTTCCGGTTGATACTATTTTTCGTAAAAGGAGTCTACTCTTTAGGTGTTTCCCGCAATTATGATGTCATTAATAACTAAATCAAATAATAAAAAATGCGGATGTGAAATTGATGTAATGTAAATAAATATTTTCATAACAAATACTCAAAATAAGACTGTAGACGAACAACACTCAGCAATGAATACAGCTTATATGAAATTGACGACCGTTACATCAATGCTCTGTGGTGCAATGGTAACGATCAGGACTCTTCATTTTGACAGACCCTGTTCAATCCTCGGGAGAGGAACTTTTTTCTTTTTTCTTCTTTTCTTTAAATTATTGTAAGGTAATTTTTGGAGAAAATAGTATAATCAAAAGGTTTAAAATTCGGAAATAATTGTTATTATTCTTCATCTTCATTTAGTAGCCATGAAAACTGAAATATTGTAATGATATTATTACAAAATACTGACTCTTTTATAATACAGCAACAGAATCACGATATGAAACTAAAATGATTGTGGAATCTGTACTTTCATTTTGGAAAATGTTGCTATTTTATTGTTTCTATATTTAAACAGTAATTTTGTGATACTTGTCTTATAAAAGTAATTTTATTTGTTTGCACGATAATTTTTTCCTTTAAAAGACTGCTTTGGTTGCTATGGTAACAGTTGCCAAAATTACTTTTTTGAGGTTAAATTTTAACCAGCATAGCTGATTGCTTGTGTATTTCTTGATTTTCAAAAAATTTGAGGGGGTATAAAAAAATGACCATTCTTAAACCAAGCCCTTTGGTTTTTGTGGTTTTTAACCGGTTGGTCTGGGCCTTAGGTACCTATTTTGTAGGCCAATAAAATGGAAACGAGACGGTGAAGTGCTTTGATTTTTTTATTACTTGATTCTATACACATTGCAGATAATTTTTATGTATAACATAATTATTTTACTGCATTAAACATGCACAAAAATCACAGATAAAAACTTGCTTAATTTTTGTAGCTCAGAAAAATGTGCATTTCTGAAGCTGGGGTGCACTTAAAGAAATTCAATTTATAAAGTGTTAGAAATAAATTCTAAACATAATGCTCGTTTTTTTACTGTTCAGGTATATTGTCCTTTAACAATTAGCCTTTATTTTACAAAATTTTACAAGGTTTGAAAGAAATAGAGATGAATTTAGCTTCTGATATGTTTGATTTTACAGCCCATTTTTCGAAACAGAGGGTCCCCTTCTAAAATACTGAATTTCCCGAGTTACGCACGGTAAATGTTTTTTAAAACTCTTCTTTTAATTAGATGTCTTTATGGATGTACTTGGAAATGAAAACAACAAAATTTCAATCTGCAAAAAGTGCATATTACAGTTCTAAAACCTTAATACCATTCCATGTTCAGTCGCGTTAGGTCCCCAGATAAAAGAATGGGTTTGCCCTAAACGAGAAAACAATGGGCGGAACTAAACTAAATAGAATTTTGACAGGGGATCTGAGAATGTAAATCCTGTATATCACAGACAATGCCAGAGGCAAAATTTAAAATGCAGGAATTGTATCCTTGGGGTGATTTAACAATATCAAAATCTATTTTGACTGGGATATTGAAACCACCTATCTAATAATAAACTGGCTGAAATATTTAAACAAAATTAATTTTAGAAGTACTATTAACATAGTACATTAAATTGTTAAGATGTTACTTACATGAGTATCTGATCAGGCCAAGCTTTGCCACCGAGTAGAATGATGAAACCATCAATCCCTAAACCTCCACACACAATTGACTGTATATTTTCAGAATAAAGCTTTCTGATTTCTTAAGGGAAGAATAATGTTTAAAAGTAACTTTATGGAGATGGTGGGTCCAAAATTGGCCAGGTCTTATTTATTAATGTTTAAAATTTTGCAGTTATGATCCATGAAAATTCCATGGGGTTGCGACCAGTAAATTGCAAAGACATGTGCATGGCAATTCCAATTTATCAGTAGTTTATATATGTTCTTCATAAAAACATGGTGTTGTTATCATGTGATACAAAATAAATGTTGTGCAAAAAATAAATAATGAATAACTTGCATTTTAATTAAATAATGTTTCATAACATTTGCATAATCCTGATTTTTTAGCTCACCTGAGCCATAGGCTCATGGTGAGCTATTGTGACCTGTCTTTGTCCGGTGTCCGTCGTCCGTCAACAATTTCCTTTAAACAACATCTCCTCTGAAACCACTTGATGGATTTTAACCAAATTTGTCCTGAAGCATCCTGGCACTGATGTCTACAAAAGTTGTTCAAATCATGACCACAGGGTCAAGGTCACTGCTGCTAAAAATAGAAATTCAGTCTTTGCTCAATTACTTGAGTTTGCTTAGGGTTATTGACTCCAAACTTGGTGTATGGGTAGCTTATATCAAACAGCAGCTTGGGGTTGCTACCCAGATGTCTGTGATCAAGGTCAAGGTCACTGTTGCTAAAAATAGAAATTCGGTCTTTGCTCAATTACTTGAGTTTGCTTAGGCCTATTGACTCCAAACTTGGTGTATGGGTAGCTTATATCAAAAGGCAGCTTGGGGTTGCTACCCAGGTGTCTGTGATTAAGGTCAAGGTCACTGTTGCTAAAAATAGAAATGCAGTTTCTACTTAATTACTTGAGATTGCTTTGGCCTATTGACTCCAAACTTGGTATATGGATAGCTTATATCTAGAGGCAGCTTGGGGTTGCTACCCAGGTGTCTGTGATTAAGGTCAAGGTCACTGTTACTAAAAATAGAAATTCAGTTTCTACTTAATTACTTGAGATTGCTTTGGCCTATTGACTCCAAACTTGGTATATGGATAGCTTAAATTAAGAGGCAACTTGGGAAAGCTACCTATGTGTCTGTGATCAAGGTCAAGGTCACTGTTGCTAAAAATAGAAATTCAGTTTCCACCTAATATCTTGAGTTTGCTTTGGTTTTTTGACTCCACACTTGGTGTATGAGTAGCTTATATCAAACGGCAGCTTGGGATTGCTACCCAGGTGTCTCTGATCAAGGTTAAGGTCACAGTTGCTAAAAATAGAAATTCAGTTTCCACTTTATAACTTGAGTTTGCTTTGGCATATTGACTCCAAACTTGGTATATGGGTAGCTTATAACAAGAGACAAATTGGGATTGCTACCCACGTGTCTGTGATCAAGGTCAAGGTCACTGTTGCTAAAAATAAAAATTCAGTTTCTGGTTAATAACTCGAGTTTCATACTCAGGTGAGCGATTCAGGGCCATCATGGCCCTCTTGTTTATGAAACAGTTTTTCTCAAATAAAAACAGAAAATATAACCCTTTTATAGACTCCTGTAATGGCTTATATTCCATGTGCAACCACTAGCTCCAGATCAAGTGACAGTCACATTTATGCATGCAGGTCGGATATTAACTTTGTTAACTTTTAGGTTTTTGGTAAAAAATATAACCTAATGAATCTTTGAGTTAACAATGTAGATCCAGATCAGACTACATGGCTATGTATGCTGATCTTGATCTACAATTGTCACAGATGTGATAACATAGATTTTGTTGTCAAATGATGTTACTAGCTGCAGCACAACTTTTATTCTGTCGTAGAAAAATCAGCTTGGGAGTGAGGGAGATTAAAGCCAAAGGGAGGAGAGCAGCAGAAAATCAGGGCATCGGTGGGGGTGGGAGATGGCAGCAAATCCAGTGGTGGAGCCAGTGTCTACATTGTTTTTGAACATTTTACAATCCCTGGTCTGCATTAATCATAGAAATTTAATGATTACTACTGGCTATTCCAGACAGTGGTCTTGGAGTATTTTTTTCATTGGTTAATATTTTTTGGAAACTTAAGTTACCATGCAATTAATACAAATTATCATTGTCACTGCATTAAAAATTTTGGTGAAGATTGATTTCACACAGAATCTGCCACTAAGATGTTCACAAATTAGAAAATAAAGCTTAGGTCTAAGCTGAGAACTGATAATACATGTACTTGAAAAAGTATTGAATAAGCTCTATAATGATATATTGAGCCAACAGCGTACATCCAAATCAGATGTGAAGGCTGATTTAGATTTATACTGGTCACTTTTTGGTCAGAAGTAACATAATTAATCTGTAAGACAAAGTGTCCATCCTGATCAGACAGAACAGATGGATCTACACTGTTTGAATTTTTTTTATATTTAACAGTGCAATCATGACTGTAGATGGCCCTTTATCTTATTTGCTTTTAATATCACACTCAATACATTCATTTAAAAAATTTAATCAATTTAGGTTAAAACTGATAATATAAATTAAACTTTGTACCAGAAAGTAGCAATTATCTGGTCATTTTATACTCCCTTTCAGTGAAACTTATTTTGAAAACAAGAATACAGAAGTTTTTTTTTTAACTGGAACAAAAAAGTTGTGATGGCTGATGCAGTGGACTTAAGTAGTTCAGTCATTCCGGCATCAGAGGAGGTGAAGGACATCTACTGTGACCCCTGTAGTAAAGGTTGGAATGTTGTGTCTGCTGAGGGATTCTGTGTGGACTGCTCGGAGTATTTGTGTGCACAGTGTTACACCAGTCATAGAAGATTCAGGGCCATGGAGAACCATGTGTTACAGGACAAGGACTCTATGCCAGACCCGACGGATTCTACCCAGCGAGTAAGTGATGTATGTGTGGAGAAATGTAGCAATCATCCCAGTAAGGATGTCGAGTTCTACTGCGGCACATGCAATGTTCTTGAGTGCTGTGCTTGTATCACAGTTAACCACCTTCAGTGTCAGAAAGTGGTCCATATCCCAGATATCATAAACAACCAGGAAACCACTGACAAGTTCAAAACATTTGAAAACCAACTTAAGTTCACAGACAAGACATTAATTAAACACAAACAAAAAATTTCATCTAACACTGTAATCAACAATCAAATGAAGAATATGGCAACAGAAGAATTAAAAAAACAATGGGATTGGATTAATGCATTTTTTGATGAGCTTGAGAAGAAAATGGGGAGTGAATTAGACTACATTGAAAACATGAACAAAGAATCTTTGAAAAAGGCCTCAGATGGACTTGAGACAATCATAAAAACATATGAAAATGTTAAAACAAGCATCGAGTTGAAGAAAAATGGACATAAGTGCGAGTTATTCATTGCTATGATGAAGTACAAGCAGACAATGGAAACACTGAATGGTCAAATAGAGAAGTTGCCTGATGATATGAGAATACAGAGGTACACATTGGTTCCTTCAGCGCAGATTGAATCAATGGTGAGAACCACGACAGAGATCTGCTGAATGACAACAGCCAGACTCCAGGCCAAAATAGACACAAGCACCAGTAAAGACGAGGAAACACCAGACATTAGGGGTATGACCACTGTGTATAGACATTTCTGTGTGGTCACTGATCATGAAAACAATTCTGTTAAGGTAATTGATACAAAAAGAGAGTGTGTAACATCTGAGATACGATCTAATGATATGGCACTATGGGGAATTACCTCAGTCAATGATGATCAGGTGGCTGTAGCAGTCACCTAATTTGAATATACAAACAAGATACAGTTCTTCTCTGTGACAAGTTCTGGGCTAATCAAGAGCACAACCAAGCAGTGTGATGTTGAGAACATATATCCAGATTTAAAACATTACAATAACAATTTATTTGGATGTCAGTCTGATCAAATTCAAATTTTCACCAAGCAAGGACATGTCATTCAAACCATCAGAAAGAATTCTGATCATGTTGATATGTTTGGGAACCTGAATACTATATTGCTGAGTCCTGATAGAAAAATTATTTATGCTACTGACAGTAAGAAAAATTCAGTTATTAGTATGACTCTGGATGGTAATGTCAAGGCCATCTATCAGAACAAGGACCTGAGGAGGCCCTGGAGTATCACTGTGGACAGTGATGGTTACGTTTATGTGCACTGCAGTTACACACGAAGAATCCATCAGCTGACAGCAGACCTCAGCAAAGGTCAGATCATAATAGAAGATGCGAATGGGTCAGAAATCACCTTCTCTAGCACCAAGAACAAACTGTACCTTAGTTGTGGAAAATTTGTCAGTGTGTATGACCTAAACAATTACTAGATGGAGAGAAATCATAGTGATGGAAAACAGGTTTAAATTGCTGTGAAACCTCTCTTTTGCATGGTTTTTATTTTTGTGGATTTTGCAATTGAAAAAAAAAATAGAAAGATGAAATCACACTATACTGTTTCCTAGGAGTGTCTAAAATCCCACCAATTCATGAGTATATAGTCATATGTGTATTGTGTGCAAAACATGTATCCCTGTGAAATCAAATGATATTGTAGAACAAGCTTTGATCAGGATGTGTAGTTTACACCATTTTGAAGTTTACAATCATCTATGTATGCACTTAATACCAAGGGAATAAATATTTGTGGTTTCTGGATTGACACTTTTCCCATGTGACAAATTTGTATGCATGGGATTAAGGTACAATTAAGTTCTTATGAAACTACACCTGCAACAGGTCACTATTAAGTTACAGTCAAACCTGTATTAACCGGCCACCAAAGCGAGAGACAAAAAGTGGCTGCTTAAAACAGAATCTGATGGCTGTGTAAGACAAGTAAAAATTAGATAAAAATGTCAGTTTAGGACATATTCTAACTGGCTGCTTAAAACAGGTGGTTGCTGAATGCCGGTGGCTGCTTAGGCAGGTTCAACTGTTTTAAATATTTTGTGTGTTATTAGTTATTAGACCCTTGAAGTTTCAGATGTCTTACTCAGGCTCTGAAAAATCATTATCTGCTGTTAGAAGTGTCCAATATTTTCATTGATTTTCAAAAACAATTTCATTTAAATCTCATCATTATGAATTAATTGTTTTAAAGCCAGAAGTAGTCTAAAATAAACATTTTTGTTAGAAAACTAATAGGAAGCTCTTCAATTAGAAAATAAAATGTCTTACGATTGTGCACTTAAATATTGAAGAACAGGTGCAAAATTAAAATGGATACTTTTTTGCTTTGCGGATTATTGAAATATTTTAATGGGAGATTATAGGAGGTTAATAGCATTTTTCGGAGTGCAGTTTGCATTGAGGTGATTGTACTTTTTTAGCTCGACTATTCGAAGAATAGGGGAGCTATCCTACTCGCCCCGGTGTCGGCATCGGCGTCTCCGTCCGTTAAACAAAATATGCACTTTGGTCCATAACTTGAAAACTACTTATGATATCAACTTGAAACTTGGAATATATATTCACCATCAAATTCTACATCATTACCAACAAGACTCATAACTCTGCTTCCAATATTTTTCAAGTTATGCCCCTTTTTCACTTAAATTTTGCATTAAGGAAAATATGCACTTTGGTCCATAACTTATAAACTACTTGAATTATCAACTTGAAACTTGGAATATATATTCACCATCAAATTCTACATCATTACCAACCAGACACATAACTCTGCTTCCAATATTTTTCAAGTAATGCCCCTTTTTCTTATATTTTTTGTTATGCAAAATATGCATTTTGCCCATAACTTTAAAACTACTTGACACATTGCCTTGAAACTTGAAATATATTTTCACCATCAAAATCTACATCATAAACAACATGACCTATAACCCTGCTTCCAATATTTTTCAAATTATGCCCCCTTTTCCCTGATTTGCAAGTCTAGTGAGAGCGCTGAGAGTTTTGGTTTATATTGTGCATGTCTCTGACTGCCAGATGTCCACCACCCAAAAACAAGGAAACTATCTTTAATGGTTACTCAGATATGGTCTTGAAAAATATTTCAAATAAAAAACAAAAAAAAAGTGGCAAAAATTCTGTATATTATGAAGACAAAGTTATGGTTCTTGCAATCTGCACTCTTCTGATAGCCGGCTAAAAGAAAACTAACATAAAGCTTATGCAAGAAACACATTGTGTTATTAAGTTTGTTAATAAACCGGAAATTTCTTTTAGTTTTTGCAAAAAATCTTTACTATTTATATCTTGTAAAATGTTATTTACTCGCCAGGCTAGGTAAACTGAAAACATTTGATACAGAAAGTCCAGTGAAAATAGTTTGTAATAATAGGAGCTTATTCATTTGCATGTTGAAAACACATGCTGGGCCATTATACTAGCATGAGCACTAGATGGGACCAATGCGGTAACAAATTAAAAAACAAGTTAAAATACAGCCCATACTTTTCATTATATTTCATGGGGCCTGGACAGTAATGTTGTGAAACGCTTAAGTTAGGTTTGTCAACATGGCTCAAAGTGATATTTTTAAAATACTGGATATTGCTAAATGTGCAGTTTGAAAATACGATATATGTTAAATATTCTATTTTTATCATAATTATATTTTACATATTTGTCATTTACATTTTCTGTTTTCAGTCAAAAAATAAAACGTTTTGATATAATACTTAAATTAATTGAGCTTGAGCTTGAACACATTTTCTGGTAGGCCTATATCTCAACGATATATTAACTAAAATAGTGAAAATTAATAAAATTATTTATAATATTAAAAATATAAATAAGAAAAATTTAGTTCTGTTTTCATTAAGTATTCTCTTAGTGAGTACATAATGTATAAATACAATGTATCCAAAATCTGAATTAGAGTTTGAGCACAATACTTTGCATGATAGTTTGGCCTGGGCCAATAATTATATGATACTTTGGCCTGTGCCAAATGGGGTCATAAAACTGAAACTGGAGCATGGGTTGATCTTTAGACCAGTCTTATTTTTGAAACTAATCCAAAGAGACATGTCTCTAATCTCAGTTTTATGATTTTGGTGCTTTGAATATTATAGGTTTCTAGGCCCAGGAAAATGAAATCTCTTGGAACAGTTTATTGCATTGTTCTTTTCCCCATTTCATACACAATTAAATTTGATGAAGAAAACGTGGAATTTTAATTATTATGTAAAGTGCACAATCTGTAACAGAACAGCAAACAGATGTATGGATGGTAGAATATGATGTTACAGAGTTTAAATGCACTTATGATTGCTCTATAATCTTCTTAAAGATTTTCCTAAAGTGAATGAGATATGAAAACCATTCAAAGGATCCATAAATATTAAATTAAACTACAGAGGCAGAATGGTTTTCTGATATCATTTAAAAGTACTGTGTTAACTGAATAGTTTAGGATTGGTTCTTTCAATAAAATAAATGTTTATATTTTAGTTCATGTTGGTACAGATACATACATTTTTCAAATGTATATAATCGTCCAAAAGGGAAGTCAGCCATGAAACTATGTTAATTTGTACTCTATTTCAAATTTTCAGACTTGTATCCTTTATATAAAAAAAAACAATATTAATATTAAATTAATTTCTTTAAATTCTATAAAATCTTTTTTGATCAAGGTTATTGCTGCAAATCTCCAATGTCACTGTGTCTGTTGCTTATTTCTCAGTAATTTCTGGACAGTTTTTGGTCAGATAAGGAACAAGAGCATTTTCTGGAAACATTCAAAGACAAATTCTCACTTTCAAACAAAATTTGTCTTTGAGTGTTTGAGAAAATGGCAGCCGATTGATATTGGATATTGGAGATTAAATGCCAATGAAAATCTTTGTTCACAAGAGTACAGTGCTCTTTATCTGATCAAAATCGGTCCAGAAAATTTGAGAAATATTAGCAAAACTCCTACTTGAGGTGAGTGATTTTGTGTGTGCACCTCATTCTAAAAACTCACATGTCTAGCTGCCTTGATATGTCACAAGATTTTGAGTACCTGTAAATTTACATCTATGAATGCTTGTCAGCATCTCCCATGTGTTTGTAATTTGATAAAAAAAATTTTCCCTTTCTGTGAATTTTGAAAACTTTCAGATAATACTGGCATTTAAAAGGGAAACCTAGCTAAATCAGCCTTGTAGAGAGGATTATATTAAGTGAAGTCTGTACAGACATCTTTTGCATGAATACTATAATATGTAATAATATAGAAAAATTAATACAGACTGTTTGCTTTAAGAGTTATTTAATTATTTTTTACCAACAAGTGACTTTGAGTGTAGAATCAGATAGGCCCAAATGTAATGTGCACTGGCCAGCTGGCCATATGATTAAAAGTGTACCCATGAAGTAAAGGGTTAAATACCTCATAGTTCATGACTGATGTTGCAAGAGGGGAGGGGTAAGATCACATTTTCCAGCAACAGTGAAAACATAAGAAATACAAATGTGGTATGTAAGACTTGAACTTTCATGAAGTAGACTAATTTCAAAATTTTGATCAAATGGTATGTAGCTGCTTCATCATTCTTAATTTACTATGTAACTTTGGCTGGGTATAATTAATAAGTTTGTAATAAGCAGGTGCATATGACATCAACATTGAATTTTGTTCTCAAGTAGACATTGTAAATGACAATTATGAAAACATATTTCATGTTCGCTGCATTTTTATATTGTCTGCCTCCCACCCCACTTGGCATCAACTGAAACTTCTGCTTTGTTTAGCGTGTTTGTGAACAAACATTTTCTGCAGGAAAATAAATGTGTCTTGCAGCATTGCAATAAAAGTTCTATCAACATTTTAGCAAAAGGAGATATTTATAAAAATGAGAATATAAGGCTGATTTTTACAGCATTAAAGCTCAAGCACAGCATAAATATGTCACATTTATGGCAAGTGTAGACTGGTCCCAAGGTTCTAAAACAGAGAATGGAGACTAGGCTGACATATCATCTGATTGGTCAAAATTGAGCAGTCTCAGAACTGACCAATGAGAAGGTTGGGATATGGGACTGGTTTCCATCCAGTTTGTGCATCTTTGCATTCTGATTGTGCTGTACACAGTTAACTATCTGATCTGCACTGATCATTCATAGCATGTAAGCTCAAGGCAAAGGAAACATTTAAAACTAGTTGCAGCTTGCTTGGAAATGTTTGATCCATAATACACTAAACAATCAGCAGATCTGTCATGATTACAAGTTTATGTTGTTGCATTATAATGACTGATGAACAGCCATATATCACCCCAGCGGAGATGAATGCATGTTTTGACAAGTGCTGTGAGGTAGAAAGAGATTTGATATTCTGTTTCTTGGTGGTCAGTGTAAATCAATTTACCTTGGCAGCTCAATCTGTGGCTGGAGTATATTCACTGGAGTAATCAATCCAAACCTGAATGTTCTAATGTAGACATTTGTAGATTTGTAGATTTGGGGTCAATGTATTGCTACAAAGGGAAGAATGCAGTAGTGCTGATATCAGGTGGTCTTATGGCTGTCGGCTGAGCCACAGCTCTGTAAGCCTGAGATCTAAGATACAAACCTTGTTTAAGGACTACACTTTTCTCTCCCATCTTTGTTGTTGCAATGCTCTCTCTGAAATGCTAGAAAAAGAGTAGTAATCAGAGCATAATCAAATCAAGTTTGCAACCCTGACTAGTCTCGGTTTTATTGTGGATTTATCTTAAATTTCTCAAGAATATAACCCAACTTGATCACCAATAATTATAGTCAAGGGAGATAAACATATTTAGTTTTAATGTGGATTTGTTGTAAAATTTTCTTAAGTGATATAATTGCTGTTATTCATGGATAAACAGTGTAGATTCACATCAGCTGGCACATCCATGCCTTCTGATCAGAATCATAGACTGTTTGCAAATGGATAACAGCCCAGTATTCCATGGAGTTAAAGGTTAAAATTACATTGCAGAAATAAATTAATCTGAAAAAAATATTGTTGATTCTTAAAAAAATGTTTAAAATATGTTTGAAACTGAGATCAACTATGGAAAATCATGGTAAAATACTCTACTGAATACACTTACCATAACTGTGCTATGGTTTTATCTGGTGTAAAACCGGAAAATGGAGATTGTGGATAATGAAAGATTGTGAGTATGATATCAACAACTCAGAGCAAACACAGGCGGCAGTATCCTACCCTACATGCCACCCCCCCCCCACCCCACCTTCCCGAACCCTGTGCTTGAATTTCACTAAATGACCTCTTAAAACAATATAAAGCACCACATTTATACATATAATAAACCAAAAATATGATTTAAATAAAAAATACTGGGTATACCCTTTACTGGTATATTATCATAGACAAGGTAAGAAAGGACTCTGTCACTATCTATCTCTTTGTTAAAAATGTTTACCCATTAAATATAATCCTTTTCGGCCAGCACTTGGTACTTTAAATGCACACGGTGTTACTTTCCTTTATTCCAAAAACCGATTGCCGAAATATTAATCCGTTTTTCATGGGCGTCAGAAAAGGTAACCCCAGCGACCAGCTTTTTGTTAGGTCGGAAACAATGTGGAACACAAAAAAATGTGATTTCGGTTATTTGTTGAAATGCACAGATAAAATGAACTTTGATCAATACCTTATCGTCAAATAACATGCAAGGACCCTTTTATTTGTCTATTTTTCTCTCGGTCTTCAAACATATTGGCCATTTCTTTCTTCGTATGAATTATAACGCTTAGTCTCCCATTTTGTCTCGATCGATTTCATTGGACGGTTTCCGCTCGTAAATTTCCGACAATTTTCGTCCAATGAAATTGATCGAGACAGTTAACACTCGTAGAAAACAAAATGGGAGACTAAGCGTTATAATTCATACGAAGAAAGAAATGGCCAATATGTTTGAAGACCGAGAGAAAAATAGACAAATAAAAGGGTCCTTGCATGTTATTTGACGATAAGGTATTGATCAAAGTTCATTTTATCTGTGCATTTCAACAAATAACCGAAATCACATTTTTTTGTGTTCCACATTGTTTCCGACCTAACAAAAAGCTGGTCACTGGGGTTACCTTTTCTGATGCCCATGAAAAACGGATTAATATTTTGGCAATCGGTTTTTGGAATAAAGGAAAGTAACACCATGTGCATTTAAAGTACCAAGTGCTGGCCGAAAAGGATTATATTTAATGGGTGAAAATTTTTAACAAAGAGATAGATAGTGACAGAGTTCTTTCTTACCTTGTCTATGATAATATACCAGTAAAGGGTATACCCAGTATTTTTTATTTAAATCATATTTTTGGTTTATTATATGTATAAATGTGGTGCTTTATATTGTTTTAAGAGGTCATTTAGTGAAATTCAAGCACAGGGTTCGGGGAGGTGGGGTTCTGGGGGGGGGGCGTGTAGGGTCCGATACTGCCGCCTGTGGGAGCAAAGAGCATGGAGAGGTTAACATTAAATTTATGCAATAACATTAACCTCTCCGTGCACTTTGCTCCGGGTTGTTGATCTATCATTATACTCACAATTTTTCGTTATCTGTGATCTCAATTATCCGGGTACCAACTGTGTGATAGTATGTTCCAGAACAAATGTCCAATTGTAGGCAATACATGAGATTTCATGTATACTGGACTATTGATGTCTGATCCACCTTGTTAACCCTTTACTCCATATATGCACCTGTAAATGCATGTGTGACCAGTGTAAATCCAGATCAGCTGGAATATCTTTGCCATCTGATGTGGATCTACACTGGTCGCATCTTGGTCAGAAATAACTTAATAAATCTAAAGGTAAACAGTGTAGATCCTGATCAGATGGCACAGATGTACTCCATAGACACCAATTTCTGCATGGTCAAACAGTGTAGATCCTGATCAGATGGCACATTCATGCCATCTGATCAGGATCTACACTGTTCACTCATGCAGAAATTGGTGTTTATGGAGTAAAGGTTTAAGTGAAATGTAAATAATATTACATTATAATTATAATGATGTATCTTATTTCTGTAAATTAACAAGACATTCCTTTAGAACATAAATTATATATTTTTTTACATTGTGTCAAGGAATAAAGGTTGATTGCCAGACAGATACAATATTTATAAAAACACTTCAAAGACATGCAGATAACTGGCGTTTTATGCAATTACTGGCAAACTTTCATGATCAGAAATGTTCTAAACAATTTCAGAAGCAGTTATGTTAGTACTTGTTATCAGCTAACCTGAGCAAGTTTGTGAAGAGCTAGGACCCATATGCATCCATTGTCAAGTCGCCATTTCAGCAAATCAGATGCTTGAGATTTGAGACTGGTCTCCAAATTCAGGATTATGGTCTTGGTACTAGAACTATGCACCCGAAGACACATTTTCCTTCATACCAAACCCGTATATCCATTTTACCACTTTATTTAATCTTTTTATTTTTAACTCTTTTATTTAAAATAGTGGAAGAATTTATTTCTCATTCATAGCTGAGCAAATACATCATTGTGCCTGTTTTATTACGATTGGGGTAAAAGATTTTTTTTGTTTTTCGATGCACCAGTGCGAACGCAGAAAAACCAATCTGGTATGCAAAAATTTTTTTTTTTTTATTGTGTTCCTCTGGGTGAAATAACATTTATTCTGCAGCTACTTGATGCAAAACGTGTGTGCATGTCAACATCACAAGTCTGACAAAACATTGTGCACCTAGACGAATAGCTTGTGAGAGGCTTTTATTGTTGTCACCCTGGGAATAGTTGTTTTTCAACAGTCTTTTATTGTGGAAAATGCGTATAATGAGTGTAAAAATTGCATTCTGGAGACAGTTTTATAATCATCATAACATGGATTTCAGATTGCATGGGAGTCAGGTTTAAAACACAGCCTTAAGTCTCAGTCTTCTAGAGATCATATGAAATATCATACAAAATACGAATTAAGTAAAATCAGATTTGATAACATACTGCTGGTAAACATGTACAAGGTCCTTTCAGTGCATTAAGCAATATCAGGTGTTTCCTTTTTCTTTTTTTATTTAATTCTTGACGTAGATGATAGAAATGTTCACCTTTGAACAGTTTTAATTGAGGTATAAACATTGAAGAAGTCTTTTGAATATGAAGAATTCCTACAGTTTAGTTCCTGGATTAAGATTGTGTAGGCTTGTTAGCTGCTTGAGTTTTTCTGATTTTTTCTTCATACCTAGACAGAGGTATGAAAGTTGATTAGTTGAAATTGGCAACATTTCTTAAGCCTTTACACTACCCTATAGCAGGTTATTTCTGCAGGTGCAATATTTCTGTGTTTCTGCGGTCTTTGGATGAAATTGCAGAAACATATCCAGAAGAAAAAAAATGCAGCAAAAAATTAAATCGCAAAATATTATCTCATTTTTAAACAAAAATCAACGCAGTCGCCATGTCCTAGATAACCCGTTTTATAATACAGATACTGGATTTAATAATTATGAACGATTGCTGTTAATTGTTATTGTATACTCATAGAATAAACACGACATTTGCTCAAACATTTCTCAAACATTCAGTTCATTTGAAAAGTTGTTTGAGAGTTGTTATTCATAATTGATAAATAATATCTTTCTAATTTTTGATAAAATGAAATGAGAAACAGTTATTGAACCATGAATAAGAATATTAAATTATATACATTAATACTATGTACGAAGTGTTGACTATATAAGTGTTATTCTTAAAACACCTTACTCAATATGAACCGCAGAAATTTATCCTTCATGGGAACCGTAAACGCAGAAATAAAAAACGAAGATATTTTTGCATCTAATTTTGTGGGCAAAATGCAGAAATTTATGTCTGCAGAAATAACCCACTATACGGTGTAATTATTTGTGAGTTTTATTGTGTGAGGGAGCAGTATCTTCTGATCATGATCTACACTGTTTTTAGATTCTTTGGGATATTTTGACTAAGAAGCAAACACTGTAGACGCAGATTAAACAGCACTGATGTGCCAGCTAATCTGGATCTACACTGATCGCGTAGGCAATATTAACACATAAATATGGAATAAAGGGTTAACTCTACTCCATATGCAGTTAAATCTGCCTTAGCTACCATTTGCATTCAGCAACCACCTGTCTTAATCCTTTCCTCCAAATATACTCATTTTTACTCATGTGCGACCATTGTAGATCCAACTATCTGCACTGGTCGCATTTTGGTCAGAAATAACCTAACAAATAAAAAAGCGAACAGTTCAGATCCTGATCAGACAGCACGGATGTGCCGGCTGATCTGGATCTAAATTGTTCGCCCATGCAATAAATGCGTATATATGGAGGAAAGGGTTAAACAACATTTTATTCTTATTTTTATACTTGTCTAAAAAAAAAACACCTGTGTTTAGCAGCTTCTTTTTGTCACTCACTTTGGTGGCTGCTTAATACAGGTTTGATTGTATATGCATTTAAGTGCTTTTGTTTGACCAGTGTAGATCCAGATCAACATGTGTGCCATCTGATCAGGATCTGCACTGTATGCAATTTGGTCAGAAATAACCTAATAAATCAAAAAGTGAACAGTGTGGATCCTCATCTATCAGAACTGTTAGTCCCTGAATAACAGTCTATCCTAGGGAGTAAAGGGTAAACCCTTTCCTCAGTATATACAAGTTTTTACGCATGTTCTACCAGTGTGGATCCAGATCAGCCAGCACATCCATGCTGTCTGATCAGGATCAGCACTGCTTGCATTTTGGTCAGATAATGGTCTAATAAATCAAAAAGCAAACAGTTTAGATCCTGATCAGATGGCATGGATGTGCCGGCTGATCTGGATCTAAATTGTTCTCCCACGCAAAGGTGTATCTATGGAGGAAAGGGTTTCGTAATCACATTCACATGAATTAAGGTAAAGTTGCAGAATCCAGTAGCCTTCAGCAGGTTCAGAGTGACACCACATTTGGCACATATCTCCTGTCTTTCAATGACAGTGCAATTGTTTCCCCATGTAAACATTCTTTTACAACTAGCATGTATTTTTTCCAGATTATTTGTAAAATCCTTGCCAAGAGGTAGTTTAGGTGCATATAATATCAGTTCTTTGAAATTTCATAATGATATGATTTTAAACTTGCAATAACAATGATAGACTAATTACAATTATATGGATTCCAGCTCTAGGTTGTAATATAAATTAGTCCTGCTGTGTGACTCAAACCAGGTGGGCCTATATGGGACCCATACCCAGTATTAGTGTAGATTTTCATCCTGAACATAAACAAAAATCTGTACAATGTTCATGGTAGGAATACATATAAATATAATCAGCAGGGGTGACCAAAACTTAAACCATGGGTTAAACTAACCGGGTGTTAAATTTCTAAAAGAAGAAAGGAGAGTTGTATGAAATATTTTGAATTCATTAGCAACTTGTTATTCTAGTCAAGAAATGCATGAAATAGAAGTAAAGAATTATGTTTCATTGAATTATTGTTTCAATGAACCCTTTCGTCCATAAAAACCCCTTAATGGCATGGGCGAACAGTGTAGATCCAGATTAGCTTGCATATCCATGCCATCTGATCTTGATCAGCACTGGATGCTTTTTGAACAGAAATTAAAAAGTGAATCGAAATGCAAACAGTGCAGATCAGAGAGCACTGAGGTGCTGGCTGATCTGGATCTAGACTGTTCGCCAAACTAATAAAGGTGTTTATGTGGAGGAAAGGGTTAATTGTAATAATTTATTTTCTAAATTCAACCAAAGGTTAGTTAAACCAACAGATAAGGTTTCTGACAGCCAGCACTAGGAAGGCTTGTCATGATGTTTTATTTTACAGGCTGTAGGAGCGTCTGTCCGTATCTTTGACCTGATGGATAGAAAACCCAAAGTACCCAATGAAAATGGAGAAGTTCTTCTGGAACTTGATGGATGTAAGTGTACAATGTTGAAATAATATTTGCCCAAGGTTATAAAACTGAGCATAGAAACCAGTCTCAAATCTCAAGCATCTGATTGGCTGAAATGGCAACTGGTCGCCATTTCAGCCAATCAGATACTTGAGATTTGAGACTGGTTTCCAAACAGTTTTATAACCTTCAGCATTCAACTTATTTCTCCAAACAATATGGCTGTTATACCATGAGCAGACATGAGCAGATCATCTCACATTATCAGTACCCTCTGATCATTATCTACACTGTTTATGTCTTGGTCAGTAGTAGTCTATAATGAATCAAAAGACAAACAGTGCAGATCCAGACCAGACAGTATGGATGTGCAGGCTGATCTTGATCTTCACTGGTTGCATATGGAATATAAGAATAATTCCTTGCAGTAAATGGTTAAATATAACATAGTGGAGTAACATGCTTTAATGCAGTTAAACTTAACTATATATGAATGGAAATTTACATCTTAAATTACCTCTCTATGATAAAAAAATGATCACAATTTATACAATCAATTATTTATAGAATAAAATTGAAGAATATATACATTTTTTGTAAAAGAAAATATGTACAATCTACTTCATTAACATTGGCTATAAATATTTTGGTTTTCAGTATTCCTTGCTCATTAAATATTGATACTACTGTTCTCCCCGAAAGGTATTATGAGCGGGCACTTATAGTCAGATTTGATGACTGTTGTTACTGATATACAAGTACGTGAAGTTATAGTCATGTGACCCTTTACTTCATAGAATGACTTTAATTACATGAGAGAACACTGTAGATCTAGATCAGCAAGGTCATCAATGCTGTCTGAGCAGGATCTACACTGTGTGCTTGTAGATTCATTAAATTATTTCTGACAGAGAAGCAACCAGTGAAAAGCCAGATCAGAGGGCATGTATGTGCCAGCTGATCTTGATCTACATAACAGTACACCCAATAACACTTTATGGAGTAAAGGGTTAAAACTATAAAAAAAAGTGAAATATGCATATCAGGGATGGCCACATCCAGCAGATGTATAATATGGCATGCGGTTAGCACAATAATTACTTAAACTATAGGTTTAACTGTTAAACCCATAGTTTAACAGACTTAAACCTAGGGTTTAACTGTTAAACATATAGTTTAAGAGTTGAAACTATGGGTTTAAGAGAAAATTGTGCAGAATGTTACTTAAACTACAGGTTTATCAGCTTAAACCCTATGTTTAAGTGTTAATCCTATAGTTTAAGACTTTAATCTATAGGTTTAAGAGATTTTCGACAAAATTACATTAAACTATGGTATTAAGAGACTTAAATACATAGTTTTAAGTGAATTTTCTTTAAACCTATAGATTGAACTCCTAAACCCATAGTTTAACAGTTAATCATATACTTTGAAGTTTAATAAGCACAATAATCCTCGAAATCTGTTAACTATATAGTTAAGACTTTAAACTACGGGTTTAACTGTTAAACCTATGGTTTACGAGGTATCCAATCATTTTTCGAGTTTGTAATCACGTGAGAAGATGTTGTTGTTATTTAAGCGGAAGTAGCCGCATATCGAGGGGTTTTAACATCTTGGAGAGGATGTAATTCATATTTTTGCTTTGTTATCTAAGTGACAATTGACTTTGAAAGGTCTAGAGAGTATTTTACATTTTCCTCGCGGATAATTTCGTTTAAAACTCGCAAGGGCATTGAAAGGAATGCCACGGACAAGGAGAAACCAAGTTGATTAAGCGATTATAAATCCTTTTTTGTGTTCAAAGAAACTCAACAGTATACTCCAGCAGTTTCTCTTTTTCCTGAGTTTGGTTTTAACTTATTAAATCCATATTCATATAAAAATACTATAATTAATCTGTAATACCAAAAGTTTATTGATAAACTTTTGATACAAAGTTTATCAATCATAAATTAAACCTGTGGAAGTAAAAGCATGTAAATACGCGATATCGTTTAGAATAAAGGTAATACACACTCCAAGATTTTGCGAAATTATTATTAAAAAAAATGAAATCCAAATAGCTAGTATCGGATGTTAGTAATTTAGTAAAAGAGCTGCAGAATATACAGCGTGCTACGTTGATCATTAAATAAGACTTTTTACGGTTTTATTTCCACAGTCTTAACATTTAAACTAAAAAATTCCACAATTTAAGTTGATAATGGATTCTCAAATAATAACATTTTTCCTTAATGTAAAATGCCTTCTGCATTATTAAAAGTGCATAACTTTTGTTCTGTTTTGTACCTGTCTCATGTTGTTGTTGTTTTTTTACCAGAGAGGTAAAACAAATCAAAGTGGATGGTCAGTGTATGTACTTGTTTCCTGCTTGATGGGGCACTTAATCCGGATGTCGACAATTAAACTACAATCGTGCAATAAAACACCAGTCAACGTATAGTTAACACCTAAGGGCAGATTCTTTGTTTTAAAACCGATCAAAATAATACAGAAATGTAAATAGTTTTTGTAAAATGAAAACTCTGTTAAGTTTATAAATCCGTTTAAGAAATAATGCAAAACGGCGTTTAAACTGATAAATTTAATTATGTCATATTAAAGTCATAATATTATAATTATATGAATTAGTGCTGATTTTAATTCTGAAAATTTACTGTTTTGACTAGATAATTTCGAGAATACCGGTACTTTGTAACTGAATTAAAATTAACTATCTTGTAAGGTAACGCAAATTCTCTGAAATTCGGTCTTTTACATTTGTTTAGATTATTTAGCTTAATCTTAAGACAATTTGTTGTTGTTTTCGATGAGAAGAATTCATAATCCGAATTTGTGTTTGCTACCAGATGACAGGTGGGCAAATGTTGACACGTGTAAAAATGTGGCTTCGAATCTTTTAATGATATCAAAAAACACCTGAGAGATATTCTCCGTTTGCTTTTACTTCAATCAGGTGTGAAATTTTTTTAAGGACAAAAATACGCAACCTCCGAAAGATAAATGCATATAGACGACTTTAATAAAATCAGAATTTGTTTGTTTTCTGGTTGGACACGTTCAAGCTTCGGTGCCTTAAAATGTAAATTCTATTTTTATGAATATTACAACAGCAACAATGATCATTTTAAAATTTCGAAATTTATTAAATACACCCATTGACTTTCACCAGCAAAAAAATTAGCAAAACAAACAACAACAAATAATAATAATAATATTGAACATAACACACAAAGCATTCAATAGGTCTTATCTCTATAACCCACTAAAATTATACATATGTTTTTTACGACTTGTCTTTTTTTTCATTTTAAAGCTGAAGTGAAATAGTTTTATTTAAATGCTGAAATGGCATATTGTTAAACCGTCTCCATTAAACCGCGAAATAAGGTTAACCCCGAGAACGATTTTCGATTCAGCGCAATATGTATCGGGTCCTTTTTTTCAAATAAAAAAAATCTAACTTCGTCCCCCAAACAGACTATCACATCATAAGTTTTACAAAGAAAACATATATCAGTTGAAATATAAATTTGTCTTGTTTTTATCCGTTTGCACCTAAGCTTTTATTTTAATAGAAATAGTATAATTAATCCACTAAAAACGGACAGATCGCCGATTTTGAACGATTTTCAATATAATATATAGGAGGCTGAGATGGTTAACTATAGCCTAAGAACAGACAATCGCAATATTTGAAATTTTTTATGAAATAACTATATAAATATAAAGCAAAGATTAAATTTTATGAAACTATTTGCTCCTAAGAATTGAGATGAGCAGGAGAAAAGTTATGCACATGAATGCTACTGCCTTTTTGTTCTATATAGCGAAAAATTCGTTGATCGGATAACCCGGTGAGGTAGTTTTTGCAGTATGATCAACACATATACTCCCTGTGTTTTGGACACTGCGCGTTTTATGTCGATCCCTGATGTTTGTTGAACAGGATAATATTAAATTTCTTCATTGTAAATGACAACGTTTGCACGATGTGTTAAAATATCAAAGAGAATTTTTAACTTGGTAAAATTTATTTGATCGGACGTCGGCAGTGCATAAGTATGATTTTTTTCAAGTACAAAATAGTGAAATATCATAATCACGTCAAAATATTTTGTGTATCCAGTCTATCCATCTATATTATATTTTTATGCCGCGACAAACTTACTGAGCCAGTACTGCCCCAACCAGAAAAAATCTTCGGGGCTTACTACATGGTTATTTGCTCATGGTGAGTCCCAATGTATCCAACAAAAAAAAAAACAGACTAAAAAGATAAAATGCGCATAGCCTTCTGCTTGGAATACGAATAAAGAAAACTGCAAAACTGTCCATCTTCGGATACGAAGAGTGTCTTAGCTTTCCTGTTTCTTTCTAAGAAATCCTGTCCAAAATCAAGTACTACAGTTCCAATTTTATTGCCTAAAGAAATCAAGTATATACATGTTAATTTATAAATAAAAATAATTCTGTCTTAACAACAACGCCATAGTTATTATCATTATTTTGCAAATGGCCGTTTACCTCCAGTATTTAACCATAAGCAGACGACAATTTACCTTATCGACAACGCTAATCACGTGTGAAACATCCTGTGCGATTTCATTGGTTAAACGGCTTAATACTATAGTTTCTATTGGTTCGCTGTTAAACCTAGGGTTTAAGTGTTAAACATATAGTTTAAGTAATTAATGTGCAAACGGCACTTTAACCCATACTTTAAGACTTCTATCTACGGGTTTAAGTATTAAAATTTCTTAATTATTTAGTTTTAAGACAAAAATACGTAAAATGAAACTTTACTCAATGGGATAAAAACAATTTCGCGATTATGGAACCATGTTTTGTGTTGCAAGAAAATTAACACATATACTTCCTGTGTTTTGGTCACTATGCGTTTTTATGTCGATCCCTGATGTTTGTTGAACAGGATATAGTACATCAACGTTGTTTTATTTCGTTATTGTAAATGACGATGCTGTTTGCACGACGTGTACAGTAAATATATTTGAGAATGCTAACCTTGATAAAAATTATTTGATCGGACGTCGGCAGTGCATAATTATGATTTTTATTCACGTCAAATCATTTTGTGTATCCAATCTATCCGTCAATATAATATTTTATGACGCGACAAACTTACAGAGCCAGTACTGCCCAACCACATGAAATCTGCCAATTCGGTGCTTACTACATGGTTATTTGCTCATGGAAGTAGGTCCCATCGTCTTCAACCAAAAATAAAACAACAACAACAACAATAAAACAACAACATAAAGATAAAATGCGTGTAAGCTTTCATTCTGCTTGTGAATACGAATGAGAAAACTGCAAAACTGTCCATATTGGGATAGGTAGGGTATCTTAGCTTTCCTTTAACTTTCTATGAAATACTGTCCAAAATCCAAAGCTACAGATCCAGTTTTAGTCCATATATAAAATAAGTATATACAGGTCAATTTATATAAAAATAATTCTGTCTTATTCACTACGCCATTTAAGGCTATTATTACTTAATAATTATTATTTTGCAAATGGCCGTACGCGTTTACCTCCAGTGTTTAACCATAAGCAGACGACATATTTACCTTATCAACAACGCTAATCACGTGTGAAATACCAAGAGCGATTTCATTGGTTGAACGGCTTAATACTATAGTTTCTATAGGTCCGCTGTTAAACCTAGGGTTTAAGTGTTAAACATATAATTTAAGTAATTAATGTGCAAACGGTGCTTAAACCCATAGTTTAAGACTTCTATCTACGGGTTTAAGAATTTAAATCTCTTAATCATATAGTTTGAAGACAAAATCACGAAAAATGAAACTTCAATCTATGGGATTAAGCAAAAAAGTTGAAACCAATGGTTTAAAGTCTTAATCTATAGGTTTAAGAGAAAACAGTGAAATGAAGTCTTAAACTACGGGTTTAACAGTTAAACCTATAGTTTAAGACCTTAATCTATATGTTTAAGAGAAATAAGGTTTAATCTATAGCTTTAAGAGTCTTAAACATAGGGTTTAACTGTTAAACATATGGTATAACTGTTAAACATATAGTTTAAGGTCTTAAACTATAGTTTTAATTCCGAAAAGATGAAACTATAGGATTAAGACTCTTAAACCCTGGGTTTAAGTCTGTTAAACTATGGGTTTAACAGTTAAACCTATAGTTTAAGTAATTATTGTGCTAACCGCATGCCATAGTATAAACCTAAATAAGGATTCATACAAGTTGGCTACATAATAGTTTTACAGATATTTGGATATGTTTGCAGGTATAGAGTTTAAATCTGTTGATTTCACCTATCCGTCTAGACCAGAGTCCAAGGTTATTAAGGTAAGATTTCAGTGATTGACAAAATAATTTTACAAACTCTTTTAAAACTTTACTCCATTAGATTCAGGTGTTAAACATAGATAGATAGTTTAGATCTAGATCAGGTAACATATTTGTGAAATCTGATCAGGATTTTCGCCTTAAGAGTCATTAGGTTATTTCTGACCAAGAGGTGTATATCCAGATCAGATGGCATGGATGTGCTGGTTGATCTAGATTAACACAGATCACACACTCATTGAAAGCAGTATGTATTGAGAAAAGGTTATGCAATTACAGCTTGGAACATCAACATGCCTATTGTAACATTACCAAACATGATTGTATAATATTATTAAACATTTCATTTGTTAATTGTCTTAACTGAAACTGACATGTTTAAACAACATAGATTTACAGCTAGTAGTAAACCATGTGATTCTCATCAAAGTGGCTTAGTTGTCTGAAGGTTTTGCTGTTGCAACAAAATACAGCCACTTTGCAGCTGTTGTTTTATGACAAACCTGTTTCAGAAAGAGACAAAAAACACTAAACAAACACCAGTATTTATCTTGTAAATTTCTTGTGTTCTGCCTTCTTCAAGGGGGTTTAGAGAATTACTACCTTTACAGTCTGGTTGTAATTTTAGTGGAATTTTTTGAGAATCAGGGATAATGATGTGTACAGCAGCTAATGTTGTTTTCATGTCTTTCATGTACTGCAATGTTTAAAGAGTAACGGCCCTTTGATCATTATTTGGAATTCTTTTTGAGAGTTTTAAGAAAGTATAAGAATTCTGTGCTCAAGATCATAAAATTGAAACAGGAGACCAGTCTCAAATCTCGAGCATCTGATTGAATGAAATGGAAACTAGTCTCTATTTCAACAAATCAAATGCTTGAGATTTGGGACTGATCTCTGTCTCCATGACAACCAGTCAGATGCTTGTGATCCAAGAGGTCTCCAGTTTTAAGTTTAATGGTCTCGGGCACAGGTTGATGCTATTGTAAGCATGTTCCAGCCTTATGATTTTTAATTGAACTTTGGCACTTGGTTGCACTTTATATATTTTTGTTGGAATTGTGTGTCTGAGCTGCTTCGATTTAATAATTGTTAACTTTCCACTCACTGATCCACCCATCCACCCACTCACACATTTTAATTGGCTTTAAATTCTAATTCTCAAATTTCCCAACTGTAGCTGTTATTAACCCTTTCCTCCATAGACACACCTTTATTGCTTGAGCGAACAGTGTAGATCCAGATCAGCCAGCACATCTGTACCATCTAATCAGGATCTGCACTGTTCGCTTTTTAAATCATTAAGTTATTTCTGACCAAAACGCCACCAGTGCACATCCTGATCAGACGGCACTGATCTGGATCTGCATAAGGCGCAAATGCGTAAAAATGTGTATATAACTGTGGAGGAAAGGGTTAAGCATTTTAACCACTGTGATCCAACTATTTATTTCTTCTTTCTTGTAGACAGTCTGCAGACAGACCTCTATTATATATTAAGTTTGTATTGAATGAATGTCCTCTCCTGACATAAGTATTTTCATTAACATACTATGCTTGTTATGTATTTATAGACAATGCAGTCTGACATACAACAATGTAAGAAATGTTGTTTTGGAGACATCTGTTTTTTATCAAAAACAAGTTGTAACAGCTGGTGCTTACCATTTCAGAAAGGGTACAAGTTTCCTTGGCTTGTTTATTGACCTTGCTCTCATAACTATGCCAAATAGTCAGATGAGTTATTTGACCTTTACAGTACTAATTTAATATTTTTATGCAACTGAATATTTATATGGTGCTTAATTGTGTTGTCTGCAATAGCAGGTAGACACAGGGATCCTATTGTCGGATGGCAGTGGCAATGTCTGATAACTTTAACATGAACTTAATGTTTCCTATAATTTTGAAAGTACTTATGCTGTTCACTTAATACTTGAAATATATCATCTGCACGGATAAAGCTATCAATCACAACAAGAACAATAACTCCTGTTTCACAATTTTTGAGTTATGCCCCTTTCATATGCAACTTCCGGTGACAAATACATTCCGTGTAATACCAAATTCTAGTTATTATGTAGACATATTCATGACTGTTATACATAGTTCTAATTTATTTCAGGGTGTGAGTTTTAATGTAGAACCTGGTGAGATGGTGGCACTCGTCGGACCTTCAGGGGGAGGTAAATCTACCATTGTCAATCTGGTGGAGAGATTCTATGATCCAGATTCAGGCTGCATAACTCTAGGTATTGTTGTAGTTGTTTTATTGTATCAATGTAAACTCAGAATGAGATTGGTTGTTATCCAGATCAGAATCCACATGTTTCCTGATGGACAAGAGAAAATAAGATTTAGACTACTATAAAATGCTATTATTTCATGAGATCAAAATTTTGCGATTTTGGTCAAAATCCAGTTCTACAGTATGTGTTGTAAATTTCATTGCATGTCGATAATTGCCTACTTTTTAGGTGGCAATGACCTGCGTGACCTTGACCCCCAGTGGTTTAGACAGAAGATGTCAATGGTCAGTCAGGAGCCCACATTGTTTGCATGTTCCATCAAAGATAATATAGCATATGGCAGAGATGCTACAATGGATGAGGTAATACACTCCTTATACTTATTTGTAATTGGTCAGTTTTAACAACTAGCTTTTCAGTTTTCAGTTTTGAAATATAATTGATAAAAATTTAAGCATGCAACCCTTTAAATGGTAGTTTTATTATTTCCAGTAATCTTATAAATGAAAGGTTATACTGTCTAGAACTTCTTTGAGAAATATAACTTTATCAATAGTTTGAATATTCGAAGTTAACCACTGACTGAATCACATAATTTACCAAGTATTTTTTATTTGCCTATTTTTAATTTGGTCAGTTCATTTCCTTTAACCCTTTATTAAGTTAATTATTATTATTTGTGTAAAAATGTGAAATTTAATTAAGGGATAATTCCACATACATAAAAAGCATTATACTTATTTGATACAGGTGATTGCTGTTGCCAAGGAAGCCAATGCACACGAGTTTATATCCACGTTTGAACAGGGTTATGATACTCTGGTTGGAGAAAGGGGTGTTCGTCTTTCAGGAGGCCAGAAACAAAGAGTGGCAATAGCCCGGGCATTAATCATGAACCCAAAGATACTGCTTCTTGATGAGGTATGTACAATGATGGATCCGGAGGGAGTTCAGTGGAGTTGCTCGACCCCCCTTTGCACAAAATATTTAATCTTCATGGGGATTTTAGCCTAAGTAGAAATTGTCAACTTACTACCATAGGACTGCACTGCCTGTCCTGAACTCCCTTTCTGGAAATCTTGCATCTGTTCCAGATATATGTCCATGAAGTAATTCAGAGCAGAATTATGATTTGGGTGAATCATTCTGCTTTTGTCATGGGTCCTTACATGGAGTTATACAAACATACCGTATTCGGTTGTGTATAACACGCACATTTTTACGTTCCGAAATGCGCGCGGATCGTGGGTGCGCGTTATACATCTGATAAAATTTTTTAGTATTTTTTCTTCACTTAAATTTCGCCAAAAAACAAAGCGCAGTGATCAGTAAGAACGTCAGAATTTGAGTACGAAACGCGCCGTCCACACACGAGGATTCTACACGGAATTACTGTAAAACTAATTGCAGCTATTTAAAGAAACAAACTATTAAAGTTTAGTAAAGATTTTGCATAAAAGACGTCGATTTATTGGTTAAACTAACCCCGAAAATCGGCCGCCATTTTTTGTTCAAATTAATACCGAAAGCGGAAGTACATTATAAAACAATCACAAATGCCATTTTCATCTTGTTCAATAGAGTCTAACAATGTGAAAATGGCAGTTTCAATTCATGCGTATTTTCTTTGATTTATTTAGTGTGGAAAATACAAATTACAAAATAATTGGTTTTATCAATTGCAATTGATTCTATGCTTAATTAGATGTTACAGAAACATCTTTTAATCTGGACTTGTTAAAATCTTTTGATAGTTACTAACAATTAATCTCGAGTTTCAAAGGACATTTTCTTAACATTTTCCACCTCTCACCTTGTTTGAAAAAACATGCAAACACGCCTATTGTTCAAAGATTATTAATGGAGCTTATTCCTGACAGGTGTGACAATATATTAGCTGATTGGCTTGCAATTGTTGGAGTAGGTGGTGACATGTTTGCATTAATTATAATGATTTTTTTAATGTCTTAATTGTTAATTAAAGGTTTTCTCAATTTTGTAATATTTCACTTCAGCTGGAAAAATAAAATACTTCAAATCGGCGCCGATTTTTTATTCGCGCCGATTTTTCTTATTCGGGCTGATTATTCTTATGTCGGCGCTGATTTTGTTTGACTGTTTTTATTGTTTGTTAAAGATTTTCTTTACTTTGTATTATTTTATTTTAACACAATTACTAAAGATCAGCGCCGAATTTTCTTACATTTGCGCCGATTTTTGATGCGCGGTATACATCCGAAATCGGCTTTTTCGTCGAATTTTTACCAAAATTATGGGTGGGCGTTATACATCAATGCGCGTAATGCACAACGGAATACGGTAAATTGAATTAAAATATTTTTACAAAAATATTGTATATGTATTTATTTTCATGTGGCATGTGTGTGAGTGACTATAATTTTTAAGAGTAATGCACCTTTCAAGATTCTTATCACTTATGTTGCTTATTACTTTATAAATAATTTCCAAACTGTGATTTTGTCATCTGCATGTACAAAGCCATTTGTGACATGCTGATTGACTACTTTTTGAGGTATTACCCTTTCAATTGACTTATTTGAAACCACAGTGTTGCTTAGGACAGTGAAATGGCTTGTTTTATAAAGCCATCTGTGACAACAAGAATGATAATTCTAGTTATCATATAACTTGTTATCATTCTTGTTGTCAGTTATAGCTTTCTTTATCACACAACTTATTCCCTTTCAGATGATTTTCAAAATCATTTTGTTTTCTTGTTAAACCGATCTGAAAAATTGGAAAGAAAAGTTATAAGTTAAAAAAGTAGTTCACCAAAAACAGTGAAAATAAAAAAAATAATACACTTGTTTCAGTAAAGTAAAAATATCTATTTTATTTGACTAAGACAACTCCATTTACCATTTATCACTTGAAAATCTAAAAAAAATAAAAATGCTTTCCTATTATTCAACATTAAAAGGCGAGAAGATAGTCATTTCACTTTATTGTTTGAAGTTTAGTTCAATGATGAAATCCCAATTGTTGGGAAGCAGATTTCCGGTTTTAGTATTAAATTTTTCAGAATAATCATAAAGGGTTTACTTTGATACATTGATTTTTTAACCCTTTAATGGAATTGTTCAGTATAAGGAACAATGATAGCCTTTGCTATAGGATTTGACCTACCAGTGTGTAAAGTGTTTGAAGGTTTGGTGATGGAAACTTTTTATCTATATTCTAACGATCTTGGCATTACCAAATAACCTGGGGAAGTGTTTTAATTGCCTAACAGATCAAAGCTGTGCTAAATGTGCTTTGATAGATTTTAAGATTCATTGAAAAGCAGGTAATGTGTTGGTAGTGCAGTTCTAAGTGTCATTTGATAACATGCAGTTATGTGCAGCAGAGAGTTTCGATTAATGTAAGTGTTACGATAAATGATGGGAATTGCCTTGATTCTGGAAATGATTATCAAATAAAGTAAGCCCTTTAAACTATATACATATATGATTTTTATTGCATGTGCAAACAGTGTAGATCCAGAATAGCTGGCACCCCTAACACCACAAGTCACAACCATGCCGTCTGATTGGGATCTACACTGTTTGCTTCTTGGCCAGAATAACCTTATGAATCAAAATTTAAAGTTTAGATCCTGATCAGTTGGCACATATATACTGGCTGATCTGGATCTTCACTGTTTGCCAATTAATAGCAGCCATATCTTATGGGGTTAAGGGTTAGTACAAATCAGTTAGATAATTAAACAGTCCTATTCTAGCAATTGCCTACCACTATGAGGTATCCATGCCATCTCATCAAGATCTACAGAGTTTGCTTATTGATCAGAAATAACCTAATGAATAAAAAAGCAACCAGTGAAACTCCATATCAGCCACCACATTTGTTTGCTAATGGAATATCAACCATATACCACGGAGGAAAAGGTTAAAAACTTCTAGACACCATATTGCCATTATTTTTTGCCCAGTTCACTGATAGATACAGTTTGAAACTGAGTTGGGAGCATTATGCCTACTCGTATTTCAATCTCTTGTTCACATACATTGTTCTTTGGTTGATATGGAAACAAAGATGTCTGTAAAACATCTTATGTGAATCAGTTGCTTTGTCAATTATTTTGCCTGTAGGAAAATTACTTTAACCTTTTACTCCATGGATAAAACTTTAATGACACGTGACTAGTGTAGATCAAGAGTACCTGTAGCATGCACATCACTGCAGTATCATCAGGATCTATATTAGTTGCTATGAGATTCATTAGATTATTTTAGAGAAAAGAACAGGGAGATCCAGATCAGACTACATAGATGTGTACAGGTATGCAAGCTGATCTGGATCAACAATTGTCATCCCTGGGATATAAGCCATACCCCATGGACTAAAAGGTTGAAATGAATTCTACAGCAAAATGATCCATGTATGTAAAAGAAGAAAAATGCTTTACATTCTTTAAAGTTAAAACCCCCCAAAAATTGATTCCTAGGAGAGAACAATTTATCATAAATAATAACTTCAAGTCAGCTTCAGATTAACAGAAATTCTCCAGTATTATTAGTCTTACCTGAAAATCTGCATTATGTTGCAGATTATTTAAATGGTACATAAAACTACCTGTAAGCCATCAGCATCTTCTTTGTAGTTCATTCACCCAGGCAGCACATAAAATCAGTTGTGCTGTAGCTTTGATCTTTGAGCTCCTAGTGTTGGTAACAATTAATAAAATTGAAGCTTTCAAATTGATAATTGATCTCTTTTTGCTAAGAGTTTTTAACCTTTACTTCATATATACGCATTATTGCATGTGCAATCATTGTAGATCCCGATTAGCCAGCTTATCCGAGCTGTCTTATCAGGATCTGCACTTTTCAATTTTTGGTCAGAAATAAACTTAAAAATCAAAAAGCATACAGTTATATCCTGGTGTAAACTGTTTGCCCATGCCATAAAGGTGTATACATGGAAGAAAGGATTTCCTGTTCAGGTAAATTACATGGAAACACTTATCTGGTGTGCAAGAAAGCTTTTCCTTATGCCAACAAGTCACAAAACTTCAACGAGTAAAAAGATAGTTTTGTCTTATGCCAACAAGTCATAGAGTTGCTTAGATACCCTTCAATGTATTTTTAATTGAATATATTCTCCATTTTGTTTCAGGCAACAAGTGCACTGGATGCAGAGTCCGAACATCTTGTACAGGAAGCTGTTGACAGAGCCATGAAGGGCCGCACAGTGGTTGTAATAGCACATAGACTTTCTACTGTCAGAAATGCATCAAAGGTTTGTTTTGATTACCTATTTTCCACAAATATGGCTTATATTCCATGTCTGACCAGTATAGGTCCAGGTTAGCCTGCACATGTCAGTGCAGTCTGATCAGGATCTACACTGTTTGCTTTTAAGTTCAAAATGTTATTTCTTGTCAAGATGTGAAAAGTGTAGACACAGATCCTGATCTGACTGTATGGATGTGAAGGCTGATCAAGGTCACACTTGTCACACATGGTATGTAAGCCCTATTCGTAGAGTAATACAGTTAATGAACTTTCTTTGCCCTAATCTTACCCAAATTTGGTTGATACAAAGGTGCCAGATGGCTAAGTAGCTAAACCTTTGATCTAAATGCCCATTTTGCTCCACCATAATCATATAAAAGGTATTAAAACAGTATAATTTTATTATAAATGTGTTGGAAATGTTTTCAAAGGTATGTTTTATTCATATCCTGTGTTCACTGTTTTGGAAAGTCAAATAAAATAATGTGAAGTACAGTACAATTGAAATACAATGTAGTACCTCGGCATTAATATTTTTAAAAAGTTTGAAACAAAACACAGCATACAAGTAAATGCTCAATATCAGTGCACTTGAAGACATTAATCTCTGCATGTACTTTTATCTGTACTTTTACACATTGATTGAAGAAACAGGAGGTTATATCTGAATGGTTTTTTGTCTTCAATTTCACAGACTTAATTAGAAAAAAGTCTGTTATCAAATTGAAGATTGAAAATGTTGTTGGATGTCATGTAGTTTTGTTGGGAGTTTATAACATTCTTAACTGTTAATATAAAGGTACCAAGGTCAGTGTTTGTAGTAGTTAATATCTAATTAACCCTTTACTCCATGGGATATGGGTGTTACCCAAGGGCAAACTGTCTGCACATCTTTGCTGTCTGATCAGGATCTACACTGTTTCCTTTTTATTCATTTGGTTATTTGTAACCCAGAAGGTAACAGTGTAGATCCAGATCAGATAGCACTTATGAAGTCTGACTGATCTAGATCTTTACTCTTTTCATTTTTTATAAAACCTGATATATGGAGTAAAGGGTGAAGAAAGATTAAGTTGCTTATGGGTTCTATTATGGAATAAAGAACATTGAAATAAAAGTGACAAAATTTGCCGCACAAACATAGAATACTAGTGCATATAATATTACTATTCCAGCATTAACACCAACAATAAACCTATTATAAATTATTAGTTCCAGACATCAAAGGGTGGGAAAATCTGTTTATGACTCATTTACATTCAGGGGTGCTCTATTTACCTGAGATATTTTCTATTCATAGAAATATACAGAATTGTTGAAGTTTCGAAATGTGATAATGATCAAAACTATTATTTATTTATGATATATCCATTCTTGTTTTAATTTATTAAGAGCAACTTGCAATGTCGTTTTATGTTTATGTAACTATGCTTTTCATGAACATTTAGTTTTGTTTTTGTAACTGAGAATTTAAAAGGATGAAGCTACATTGTACGTTGCTGGGTGGTACGCTCCTAATGCCATGACTCACATCTGGCTCTATTCTGGAGTGGTTCTTGTATTTACAAAGCATTATTAAGTTCAACATTGCTTTTATTTCCCATAAAAAAATAGAATTTTCAAATAAAAAAACACAAAATAGACGTAGATATTGGCAAAAGTCTAAGTGAAGTAATTAGAGTGAAACAGAATAAAGGATTATATTCACTTTGCAAACATCAATAAGCTAGAAATGCAATCAAATTATGTTGTCATCCATTTGATTTTAGAGTAATATAATGTATATTTTAAAAATAAAAAAAAAATCTGGATTTACACTAGTTGCTTTTCTAACCAAGAGGTAACCAGTGCAGATCCAGATCAGATGGTGTGGATGATCTTAATCCACACTGTTCACACTGGCAAAACTCAACACCAGCCAAATGTTTATGGAGTAAAGGGTTAACAGAACCCTTCCTCTATGGGGTATGTGTGATATCCCATGTGAAACTAGTGTAGATCAACTGGAATATTCTTGTTGTCTGATTAAGATCAACCCAGTCAGCTTTTTAACTCAGTAAGTCATTTCTGACCAAACTGCGCACAGTGTAAGTTCAGATATCACACCTTGTGGTTGCAGATCTGGATCTGCACAGGTCACCGAAGTGATAAAAGGCATATCCATAGATAATGTGTTAATATGCTCCTTAAAACCATCCCATGCCCCTTTTCACAGTCTTGAAATATTGAGCTTGATTTTAATCTCAACCAAAGTGATAATTTTAATGTCTAGAAGATCAATGAAGGCCATTCATAAAAGAGAAATACCTTTCTGTTCTACAGATGTTATTGAGATCAATTATGTCAATTTTCACTTTAAATTGTTATAATTTTTAAGCAAATGAAACCATTAAATTTTCATGATCATATTGAGTTGAGCATGAAAAAATGTTTGACTCCCACTCTTAACTCCATGGCCATGCAGTATATATGCCATGTGCAGCCAGTTTAGTTTCAGATCAACCTGCACACCTTGTTTTCATTATTCACTTCTTGGTCAAATATAGATATAGTAAATTTAAAAGTGAACACCATGGGCTGATCCGACTGTCCGGATGAGCAGGCTGATCTGGATCTATTCTGGTGACACATTGGATACTGTGTTATATCAATTGCATCATCGCTAGACAAATTTCTGTGAAAATCTGAAAACTGTTTTATAACATCTGTTGTTTAGAGCGGAAATGGGGAGTTGGTAATTGAATATGATTTTGTTATATCTTCTGGCATATTTGCAGGATATTTTGATATCCACAGAGCTTTAAATGTCTTTACTTGTTGGCTTTTTCTGGTTTTGTAATGATTATAATGACTTTACCTACTGTTAAATGTTAAGGCAGGTGCAATTCAAACATTTCATTGGAAAAGTTGAGGTTCCACAGATCTTCAGGTTTAACACTTTCTTCTTGTTCCAGATCATTTACAGTTAATGTAAATGTTGGGCAACTGAGAAATAAAATGTCCTATACCTGTTCTTGACAAGTTTAGAAAGCTAGGCAAGTGCTTATTTCAAGATGCATCTAAGTAAACATGATTTTCAAGTTAAGGTTGTTTCTGACAAAGACGCCAAGTGCCGGCTGATCCGGATCTACAGTGGTCACCCATGTGATAAAAGTCAGAACCACAGACTAAGGATTAAGCATCATTTGCAACCAGTTCAGTCTGCAAATTCCTACAGTCTGATTTGGGTCTACACTGATCTCCTTTGAAAAATGGAAAGAAGTTGTTACATGTTTTTCAGAAGTTTTGTAGGAACCATGATTATTTTATCCTGAAACATTGTTGTATGTTATTTCAGGTGATTGTCATAGACAAGGGAGAAATAGCGGAACAGGGAACTCATGAAGAACTCTTGAAGAAAAACGGCGTCTACAAACGTCTTGTGTTACGTCAGCTGACAGCTGGTGCAGTGTCTGACAATCTAGTCAATCTCGCTTCTGATGATAAAGAAGACCTGTTGTCCTAGCGATCTCTATAAATTTCACTTAGCAAAAATAATTAAGAGTCAACAGTAAAATTATGTTTTCTTCCACTGGTGGATCAATATTAAATTGTAACAGGGATTAAGGCCAGAAAGTTGGACAAATACTAAGACTGACAGACAAACTTCCTTTCTGGAAAGTTTGCATAAGTCTTTATAATTATGTTCATGTGTTCATCTAATAAGTAATAAATTGAATGTTGAAATTTCCAGTTAAATTTTAGTACCACTGAAGTAAAATAATTGTTAAAACATCTTTGGATATTATTTTAACTTTTTGTCTCCAGCTTTAATTGAATAACATAGATTTTTGTGACCCAGGCTTTAGTAACTGTGGAATAACATAGATTTGTGTGAACCTTAATTATTCTTGTTGAGTGTTTTCATTTGATTTTATTTGAATCTAAGAGACATTGAAGTGCAGTTTGGCAGGTGTTAAACAAGCCAGTTTCTGGAAACATTGTATTTTAGTTCAGGGAGGAGACTTGTTTCTGCAAAAAAGGATCAATCCTTTACTCCATAGATAAACCTTTATTGCATGGGCAAACAGTGTAGATCCAGATCAGCTAGTACATCCATGCTGTCTGTTCAGGATCTACACAGTTCACTGTTTAATTGCATGTTTACTTCTGATCAAGATGCTACCATTGTATATCCAGAGTTGACAGCATGAATGTGTGGGCTGATCAGGATCTGCACTGGTCACACACACATCAAAACATGTCACCATTTATTTTGAAAAAAGGGCTAAAATAGCTAGTAATGTGTTGACATCAAAAGTTTCATTGTTTGCCTGATGTGAGAAAAGTTGTACTATAGCAGAACATTAGTTGAGTGCCCACATCTGGTTCACTGTTTAGTTTCATAATATTTTATTGCTTATAATGTTACAGTGGAGTTTTTATTTCATTTAGCATTAAGACTTTGGAACAATTAATTTGTTTTACAGAATATTGAGATAAATAAGCAAATAGGTTAGGCTGCAAGTTTATACAACATGATTTTGTTCTAATATGATTGCTTACGATAGTTACATGAACAAAGTTAAGGACTTGCTTAACTGATTTTTTTTAGTTGATGCTCCTTGAGCGCACTGACTGTATGTGATTACTTAAAGACATCAGTAATTTTGGTTGTTGGTCAATGGAATGTGGTGTATTAGGCATGAGGAAAGCAAGATGAGTAACTGTAAAATAACTGTTTCTGTATTCACTGGAATGTTGCAATTGAGACCGAATTACTAAATCTGTAACTGTATTAGATTATGAGTTAACAGGTGAATGTTAATTTAAAACAATGAAAACTCATTGTCACATTAATTTAGAAACATTTAAACAGCAATGGAAATAAGAGTTATGGTTAATTGTAATTTTGTGAACAGTGATTGTGAAAGTATGATTTTACTGCATTTATACAACAATGAGGTTTACAATTCAGATGGGCCTCATAAAACCAGCCTAGTGTATGACAGCTAGATGCACAGTTATAAGTAAAGTTGCACATAAGAAGCATGTATAATAATTATACAGTATAAATTGAATAGGTGGTTCCTTCCTCTTTAACGAATTTGACCATCTTGGTGTAAAGGTCCTTAATGCAGAAATGTTGAGGTTTTTGTCATTGCAAGACATGGTCCCAAGGTTATAAAGCTGAGATTGGAAACCAGTCTTAAATCTCAAGCATCTGATTGGCTGTAATGGCTACCAGTCGCCTTTTCAGCCAATCAGATGCTTGAGATTTGAGACTGGTTTCCAATCTCAGCTTTATAACCTTCAGCCCTGATTGATGGGAGCTGTGTTTAAAAAAAAACTCAATAAATTTCATAATGAAGCCTACCATTAAACCTAGTTGTACATTGCTGGTTTTTGGAAATATGTTTTATAAATACCAACTTGTCCATGAATAAATCATTAAGTCATGAAGGGATTATAGTCACTTTCAAAATTCATGTCTAAATATTACAAAAAAGTCAAACTTTATCTTAAAGGGGTAGATTCACGAAGGCTCAAAATTGGCCTAAAATTATCTCAAATTTTCAAATTGCATTTACTTCACTGAAAGTGTGCTTTTTATAATCTATAATGGTTGTTTCTTGAAAAGATAAAAGGTGAAGATGAACCCATAAACCAAAATAAAAAATTAAGTATGTCATATATGTCTGAAATTTGAAAATGTTTGCCAAAATGCAATTTTTTGTTAAATGTATAAATGTGTGCTGAATTCATGGTCAAAATTTGATTTTGGTCGAGAAGTGTGCCCTTATTGAAATCCTCTAAAATCTGTTGTGAAAATGGACAAAAATATGAATTTTTGCACATTTTCCTCATTTTTAGCAATTTTGATGGCTTCTTGTCAAACAACTTTAGCTGTAATCAATATAAAATTTTAAGAAATGAAAAGTATAACCATTTATGTATTCAATGGCATTAAAATTTAAGATATGTAACAAAATTTAAAATTTTACATATTTTTAGGCCAATATTAGGCCTTCGTGAACCTACTCCTTTAATTCTAACAAAATAGAAGCAAATTGATTAAGTAAATGATTAATTGTTTCTTAATTATCATTTTATAACTTGGGTTGCTGTTTTAACAGTAGAAAAACAATCTTGTTGCTGATTTCAGTTAGAAAAATTCACGACAAAAGTACTTGCATTATATATTTTAATGACAAATTACAATTTATTGCTAAAATGAAATGAAATGAGTTTTATTTCTTCGGCTATTTTTAACGTTTATCCTCTAAAAAATAGTTTTCCCAAATATGCTGTATATTTTTACCATTATTGGCAACCCCCTGAGCAAAATAAAATCTGTAGTCGGAAATGTGATTTTGAAGTAATTTCAAAATAGTATAATCATGTTTCATCTTCACTCCTGTACCCTAGACTGTTTCATCTCTTTGAATCTAATGATGTTACATCTTCAAAACCAATTTAAAAAATCTTAACAGACATTCACACACCTTTTTAAGTTGCACAGTCCTATTCATCTTGGTTATGTAAACTGTGCTTTCAAATGCTTCCAACACTGGCTGTTGTTTTCTTGTGAAATTGCCTTAGGTTTCATCGGATTGCTGTAATGTGATGATGTCTTTGGCCCTCATCTTGACCAAACCAGTCTTTAACCCTTTCCTCCATATATATATATTTTTGTGCAATGCCAACAGTGTAGATCCAGATCAGCTGGCTCATTTATGTCATCTGTTCACGATCTGCACTGGTCGCATTTTAGTCAGAAGTAACTGAACAAATAAAAAAGCTAACAGTGTAGATTTTTTTCAGAGGGTAGGGATATGCTGGCTGATCTGGATCTACACTGTTTGTCCACGCAATAAAGGTATATATATGGAGGAAAGGGTTTACCATTTTTGTATGAAAAGGTATATTCTTTTAATTTCAACAAAACTACTGCCTCAAAAGAAAACAGATTATTTGCATTTATGTAAATGGGTTGAAGACTAGGGGCTTCTTGGAATTAAACACAAGTGTGACAGTATGAAATGCTATAATACCCCAGCAAATGAAGTAGAATCGTCATCTCATGAAATGTGAAACATATCTTTGTGTGATGCTGTAAGGCCAGTTATTTAAATTGTTGGAAAGTCAGCTGTGTATTTGTTATTTTCTTGAATTTTTTTTTCTACCTTTCATTTCATGAATCCAAGAATTTGGTGAGAAATAGGGCCATTTGGCCCTCTTGTTTTGTTTTACACATCCATAAACCTCACAGTAATGTTTTCATGCATAATTACATAATGATTGTTAAACATTTATGAAAATTGTGAAATATTTTTAACTCTTTACTCTATAGATACAGCTTTTATGGAATGGTAAAACACTGTAGATCCAGATCAGCAGGCTGATCAGGATCAGCACTGTTTGCTTTTAGATTAATTAAGATATTTATGGCCAAGAAGGTAAACATTTAAATTCAGATCAGAAAGCAAGGATGTGATGACTGATCTGGATCTACTCCATTCATGCAGAAAAAAGTCATATCCCATGGCATAAAAGTTATAAAATTTAAAATGTACAAGGATTGAATTAATGGTATATTGTTCTTGGTGTAACCTGTGAAGCTACCTAAAATTGAAACAAAAACTGTTTTTGTGTGCTTGCAAACTTCAATCATGTAACCTGCTCATGAGCATAATTCATTATAAGAAAAATAGGATAATGACTATTGCATGCTCATTAAGAAGCATTATCATAAAAATGTGTTATGGCTGTTGTTTAACGGTTGTAGTTTTTTTGAAATCGTTCAACAATTACTTGTTTCTTCTTTTCTTTTAAAATTTGAATAATTGTACAACCAATGTTGACTTAATTGTAATTCTCACACAATGTGTAGTTAACAATTCAGATATGCTAAATTTTTATAATGTCAGGAAACAAGGTCAGAGCACAGCTCATATATTTTATTCTAGAGAGGCATTATTCGTTGCTTTTGAGGGACTACTCTGTGATATTTTCAGATTTGTGTTGCATGTTTTTATCATTTTGTTTTTTTTTTGTACATTTTAGTACACTATTATACAGAAATGTGTTGTTATTTCATCAGGCTGTAAGTTTTTTTTTGAGTATTAAAATACATACATAACACTCTATTAGAGTTTTTAATTCTTGTAATTGTCTGCAGCCCACAAGTTCTGTGAGTTCTATTCTCGTAACCAATCAGCCCTATATCCACTTTATTGATTACTCTAGTTTAAACCTGTTTATTTTACATTGATTGTAAAAGAAGAGAAGTTATTAAACTTATATTAATCACGCTCGATGATTTCATCCTGGGTTGCCAACCAGTACTCGCACCGAATGGGGATTGGGACAACTGCAAATGAATCTCATCCCTGGTGGGTTTCGAACCGGCACTCTCGGGATCTGGAGTCCGATGCTCTAACCATAGACCACTGTTCGTCCACACTTGATTGTACTCACCCATCTTATATTTCCAGTCAGGAAATTTGTTGTTGAAAAAGTTTAACAATTTAGGTCCAAGGTCAAGGTCACTGTTACTAAAAATAGAATTTTCTTGTTCTAGCTATAACTTCATTATGAATGGAGGGATTTCAAAATAACTTGGCACAAATGTTTACCATGACAAGGTAGTGTTTCGCATACAATACCTATCCCTGTAGGTCCAAGGTCAAGGTCATTGTTACTAAAAATAGAATTTTCTTGTTCGGGCTATAACTTGGTTATGAATGGAGGGATTTCAAAATAACTTGGCACTAATGTTCACCATGACAAGGTGGTGTGTCATGTACAATACCCATGCCTGTAGGTCCTTAAAAAGTACATCATTGTGATGTTAGTGAACAAAAATATTGGTATGCTAAAAATACCAGTACCCCTTCTTTTAAAAGTTGTCTTGATAGTAGGATGGTCTTATTATTGGGGATTCTACATTTTTAATAGCTTACATTACCTCTAACACTAAACACTTGCCTTTAATAGAAAATCATAACTTAATGCTTACAAATGCAATTGTTTTGAAGGAGAAATAAAAGCTTTGCAAAATACAAACATGTATATATGTTTGTTTAAAATATTGCATTACCACCAACTTCTTCACTGACATTTCCGTTATGAGCAGACAACAGTGCAGCAAATACAAGTAATTTACTTGATCTTCAAATTTATGCATATTCTTATAATTACTCGCACAGCACTGTCTTTGAAGTGCTTTTATTTTCATCATTGCACTTTAGTGTCTGATATATATATGTATATATGTTTGTTTAAAATATTGCATTACCACCAACTTCTTCACTGACATTTCCGTTATGAGCAGACAACAGTGCAGCAAATACAAATAATTTACTTGATCTTCAAATTTATGCATATTCTTATTATTACTCACACAGCACTGTCTTTGAAATGCTATTATTCCCATCATTGCACTTTAGTGTCTGATAACGATGCATTGCGGGGGCATCCGTGTCCTATGGACACATTTCTAGTTTTACATAAATTTGTTATCTGTAAAGAAGAAAATCAAAACTGGTGACCAGTATCAAATCTCAAGCATATGATTGTCTGAAATGGTGACTCAAATATCAAGTGTCTATGTTTGAGATTTCAGACTGTTCTCCAGTCTCAAATTTATAACAAGATGTACAGATACAACCAATTCCATGACATCTTTTACATACCCTAGGTAGAAGTTCAAGGTCAAACACGGGGTAGAAATTTAAAATATGTTTTATGTTTGGAAGAAATCGAGTGAATGGTCATCAACATACAAAAACGTATGAATATCCATGCTCTAATTACTTTTACACAGAGACATTTAATCTGAAATATAGTTAATGGACATTTAACAATGCTGATTGATTTACCAAAACCACGTTAAAATGTTAAGAGGTCGCAAACATTGCAAATGGCGGAAACTGGCTAAAATTTCAAAAATGAATTTTGTAGGAAATACTTATTGCCACCTAGATTTTGGTAAAGAAATGTATTTAGCTATGGATGTAGTTAATGTTTGCAAACTCAATTTAGTCTAATTCATGTTCTAATTACCAAGCACATACTAAAACAAAAGAAAAACCGTTTGCATGAGAACTCTGAAATTCATGGACAATATACCAAAGCAACATATATCTGAAATAAGTATATGCTGGTCTACAATGTTTAGTGCCAATTCGTCTAAATAATATTAAAGTTTTCAAGAAATTCAAGGAAAACTTACTTCCTGGTTCAAACTGAAAGTAGATTTCTATAGATTTCTACTTTCGTTTTGAACCAGGAAGTAAGTTTTCCTTGAATCTCTTGAAAACCCTAACATTATTTTGACGAATTGGCACTTCACATTGTAGACCAGCATATACTTATTTCAGGTATGAGTTGCTTTGGTATATTGTCCATGAATTTCAGAGTTCTCATGCAAACGGTTTTTCTTTTGTTTTAGTATGTGCTTGATAATTAGAACATGAACTAGACTGAATTGAGTTTGCAAACATTAACTACATCCTTAGCTAAATACATTTCTTTACTAAAATCTACGTGGCAATAAGTATTTTCCTCAAAATTCATTTTTGAAATTTTAGCTTGTTTTCGCCATTTGCAATGTTTGCGACGCCTTAACCTTGACTTCATATCTTGCACATTTCATGACCCAATGACCTACTTTTAAATATTTTTTTTAAAACGCAATTTTATGCTGGAGCATAGGATGTCTATCCGTCTGTTCATCTTAATAACTGTGATTTCTGATGAACGATCAAGCCAACATCGACCATGTTTGTTGTTTAAGTTGATCAATTTTTATTTTTGGGAGTCAAATGATCAAATAAACGGGTTTCACAACAATAACCAAATTATTATATAGTCTCTTTGATTTTGAATGTGTTTTGGTTCAGGAAATTGAATTGAAGGTCATGTTGTCGATAAATAATTACTGAAGAATTTGTTCCACTCAGTCTGGTTATTATTTGTGATATAAAAATAACTATCGATTTCTGGGTTAAAGGTCAACATCATGATGACCTTCAATTTAAAACCAGTTTCCGATTCATGGCCGAATGGTTGGACCGTGACATTTACCAGAATCATAATCCTTTGAAGTGAAATGTTTTCTTGACTGGCAATTTGCCATACTCTGCTACTTCTTTAAATTTTATTTCATGAGTATTCTATATTCAGCTTCTTAATCTTATGTCAACAGTCCCAAGTTTAACTTCACAAAACTATGCCCCTTGTTGTTCTTGAAAACTTTATGTTGGCTTTCATTTTTTCCATTTCTTTTTATAGTTCCTTATGAAAAGTTCAATATATACTTCTGATGACAAAAGGGTCGTTATAGAGGCAAACGTTGGGAAAACAGAATCGGGAATATCATTAGTTTTATTTCTCGATGATTTTCTGGGATAAAAACTGAGAAAAGACATAACAATACTAACAATATCAAATACACAAAACTTTCAACAATTCAAATGTATATATCAACTTATTCTAAAGTCATATGTAAATAATTTACCTGGTATTGCAAATCGCTAAAACCGATTAACAATTTTTAAATAAAAATTTCAATCTTTCTTCCCCTACCGCAGAATACTCATTTTTAATAGGTGACCTCATACAATTGTCAACCCCAAAAACCAATATCATGTAAAGCATTTGTTTGCATTTGTAAACCGCTTGATAACTTCAAATGTATGACTCCCGGTTTTCAAACCACTCCATCACTATTCATTGGGATATAATAAATGTTATCGACAAAAATAACCCATGAATATATAATAATAATGTCCGTAACATCGATTTCTTAGCTGTAGGCTTAAAATCAGAGATGAATTGATGACAATTTCGATAAACACAATCGAATGTTTCATGACGGACTTGTTGGGCATTATACATGCAGAGATATAACATTTCAACTCAGGGGTTCCGCTGCAGCTGTTTCTGTTAAATCAGACAGGGTAAAGCACATAAAATATGTGTAAGGAGATGTAAATTTACTCCTATGTAAATGTATGAATGACGTGGGAACTCACACAAACGTTGATTCACTCATTTACTCAAAGAAAGGGATGACACTCAATAAATAATAGTCGAATAATTCCAAGATGGCGACAGGAACTACTTTTTTTCTTACTAAACGGAACTGACTGGTTTGTCGATAATTCCAAGTTTCATTCCCAGCCATTTACACTTTGCCTTCACATCTTCTTGGACTAAGTTGAAGCACATGGCAATCAGAGACAGACCAAAAACAAGGTATAATGCGCAGGACACTAATTTCTCGTTCTGATCCCAGTCGCTTCTACTCATTCCAGGCACCACATCACCAAATCCGATAGTACTTAAAGTAATGAAACAAAAGTATGTTCCTGTAATCATATCCCATCCTTCCCACTCCGCGAACAAAAAAGTTCCTAGCATTATGTATGAAGACATTAATAAAAGGCACACCGAAGTTGGTACATGTATGATTTCTTCTGATTTTTGGGTTTCCTGCATAAGCATACGTTCTTTGGCGGTTAGGCCCTTTTCGGGGTCTAATCGCTTTCGCCTGCGTGGGCGGAATAATATACAGCATAATCCACAGCACACTTTGCCGTATAACATCCGGAATCCATGTGCCATGACGTCACCAATGTTCGTGAGGCATAGCAATGTCAATGGTATACCTAACACAGCATATGCTATAGTCATGATTCGACCTTCGTCTGTTTTTGGCGCAACGTGTCCATAGCCTGAAAGAGAAATCAAACTGAGCTTATAATGAAATTCACCTACTTCACCTAAATTCTGGCGGATTTGTTGACCAGTTTAATTTTTTTAAATGAATTTCGTTGTTCTGCTTTTCATTGATGTATGAGATGTCAGAATATTCACATCAAAGGTTTTTATGTTGAAATAATGTGTTAACAATCTGACAATTCATAAAGTACATCGTTGAAATGCAATTCAACAACGAAAATTAATTCTTACAAGAAAAACCTTCGACGAATTTTTTCTGTATATATGTCATTTATTGATTTACAGTTAGTAGTCGTAATTATGCTGTGTTAACTAGCGCCTAGTAATACCGCCGTCTGAGGTTGATTCATTGAGAAATGCAACACAGTCATATGACCGATATAAACCAATCAGATATCTTCTATTCTGGAAAACGTTACACAGAGTAGGCTCAATACCGAACTAAACTGGTGTTTTAGAAGAAATGAATAAAAAACAAAACAAAATAAACAACAAAACAACAATAAAAAACGAGAAAGTACTAATTTTACTTGGTAGTTAAATACCTGAACAAGATGCAAGTATAGTTTTGGTAATGAACGAAGAAAAATTCCCAATGGTATGTTCCGTAGTTCATAGTTATCATCTGAATTTCATAAGGGATGCCATTGAAAAAGTAAATGACAGTAATACTCCAGCTGATTAAAACATGACAACACATAATCACCTTTCTTACCGCAGGTATGCGCCTTTCAGTTCCAAAAAATATCTACAAACATGCCATGTGCTTTATGTCTTTGTTATTGTTTATGATGGCTGCTTGTGATACATGAACTATGGTTTGTGTGCAGTTTTGTTTTATTTATCGACATTACATCTTAAACCATGCCATTGATTGTGTCAATAATAATAATAATAATAATAATAATAATAATAATATAATAGACCCCTAACAGACCCCTAAAGTGGTATGTTACCAAAGACAATTACATTAGTTACAACATCTAATGTAGTTATGCTGAAATAATCGTAAAAGGTGGACAAGGGGACCATTGGAAGTCACAGAAAACAAACACATATATTGAAAATAGAGGGCTAATTGTTAAGGTTCCTCGATTCTGCAACATCAAGCCGCCTAGCACCGTCCTCAACGGACTCCAATAATCCAGCCCTAACATTTAGGCTAACTATGATAATATTCATTGTTTAAATGCTTAGTGCGGCGAGGAATATATCAGGCTTCTCAAACTTAAAATGGGCAGTAAAATGCTTTTCATTACTGCTCATGAAAAGGCTCAATCAAACAGCCTTTATGAATGAGAAATATCTTTCTGTTTTTCAGATGTTACTGAGATATTTTATCTTTTCATTTGAAAACGTTTTGTTTTAGATAGTGCATGCAAAAAACAATCACATTTTCATGCTCAAATTCAGTTGAACATGAAAAAATTTTTATTATCACGGGGCCAGATCTACTGGACATTGAGCATGGAGGAGCAGAAAGTGCTGGAGATCATTTTGTGAAGCCAATTACATCGAGAAATGTTTATGTTTCTCCCAGTCTCAAAGGGCCATAACATTGAGAAGAAACATCATAGAATTATGGTAAACGCTAATGTTGCAGTGAGTGTTAAATACCATTGATGTATTGAAGTTTGAATTAAATCGCTAAATAATAACAATTGAAAGATAAACGTGCAGTCAGATAGACCATAAGTTAAGGAAGTCGGATTTTAAGATTGTTTTTAGGCAGTTTTACTGGAAGTACGTTAAAAAAAGTCAGACAAAGTTTTATATTAAAAATGATAGTGCCTCTAGCTGGGAGCGAAACCGCACCGTCACGGCGATAGCGCCTAGCCCTGCAATTCCTGCGACGCAACCAATTGAGCTAACCGGGACAACCCCAAAAAAGGTTGATCGGATAGCCCTGATATACGTAACAATCACTGCATGACATCGGTAACGGGTTATTTTACTGATAACAGTACTGACTATATGTACGGGGAGACTTTTTACGGCCGCCACACTGCACAAATAGCGCTACTGTGAATTTCAAATGATAGTGCCTCTAGCTGGGAGCGAACCCGCACCGTCACGGCGATAGCGCCTAGCCCTGCAATTCCTGCGACGCAACCAATTGAGTTAACCGGGACAACCCCAAAAAAGGTTGATCGGATAGCCCTGATATACGTAACAATCACTGCATGACATCGGTAACGGGTTATTTTACTGATAACAGTACTGACTATATGTACGGGGAGACTTTTTACGGCCGCCACACTGCACAAATAGCGCTACTGTGAATTTAAGGCAAATCAAACTTTTCTTACGGATTATAACCTTGGAACGGCCACTGCAGTTTACTGAGAATTCGTAGCAATTTATGCCAGATTTAAAATCATCACATAGAAAGCAACCGAGTATCAGTTCTGACGTTTATTACCTCTATGAAATTCATAAGTTGATGGGGTGTCACAACAAATGATATGTGATTGCTTGAAAGCATAACAACTTCAAAAGTGTGGCAATTCCAGTACCCTACTGTACTAAACGCTGAAAGCGTGTAGCCATAATTCTGACACAATTTGCGATGGAATTAAAAACAATAGAGCACGATGGATCGAATGACACAATCGAAATGTTTAATTCCGTACAAACATTTATTAGTCTTTATTTTAAGAATCGGTAACTCAAATTTGTATTTTTGCGTTTTTGGCGTTAGCTGTCTAAAATGGCTTTTGACCTAGTTTTCTACTAATGGAATGTTAAATATAATCCGCCATTTATTAATTTTACAGTGAAAATTAAATAAACTATTTCGATTGCTTTTATGAATCAGTGGTCTTTCACATGGATTTGACGTCATCCCAGGCGTCATCGCAGGCTATGTATAGTTGGGCGTTCATATATTTTTTTAATGATAAAAAAAGGAATAAGATATTTTGGGCCTATAACGCCAAATCATATAAAAAGAGCAAACTCAGCTCTTTCTAATGCATTCAAAATTAAAATGTCTTGACATCATACAGCTTACTTCATGATATGATTTTAAACGTAAGAACTGATAAATATGAAAAATAAGAGATGTTTGTAAAACAGGTATTCCCCAAATACCAACTGGATAGTAATCTGCTGTTATTTTATTGAAGGTCACTGTGATCGTGATCTTGGACCTACTGACCTCAAAGTCAATAGGGGTCAGCTACTTGTGATTTCTAACCTCCCTACCAAATATGTGGACTGTATGTTAAATCGTTGACTAGTTATTGTTCGGACAATGGTGGTTACGGATTGAAGGACTGACAGACGGACCGACCGACATGTGCAAAGCAATATACCCCCGCTTCTTCGAAGGTGGGCATAATAATACAATTGTTATGCTCTAAATTTTAGGTATTTTTGTTTTCGCAACTTATATTGTATTTCGAGTTTAAGTTAAAAAATCAACTTAAAAGTTTTCGCATTGTAATTTTCGTAAAGATATTGTGATGACAGATTTCATGGAAAATTTTTGGCAACTAACAAAGATTATAATCTAATCAAGTCAGCGGCTTAAACATTTATTGAACAAAGACACTTTTAGATGTCAAGACAGATAAATTATTAGATAATCCCTTTACTTAATTACTTATGCTGATTTCGGCCTTTGAAGCCATAAATGTCATCCTAAGACGCGATTATGACACGCGCTTGTGGATTCAGTCCAGGGGCTGGAATTTTACAGCGTCCTCAAGATTTCGGGGTTAATTTTGATTGGTCAAAATTCTAATTAATCTTATACATTTTTGTAACAATAATTTTGATTGGTTATGATTTGCAATGCAACAATTAAATTAGCAGTTCCTTTCCAGTAGGAATCACTTTGTATTTGGATTCCTAAAAGTAAACAACATTAAAACAATACATTTGGAAAGGAAACTCTTTGTGTCTTTTTTAGGGATAAACCAAAGAAGACCCCATTTTAGGGACAAATCCCATATGACCCGTGAGAACAAGTTATTGGAGCACAACACAATATAACCGTGAAAATCCTAATCTCCTGAATATGTTCAGACTTAGTGGTAGCGTAAATATTATTGGCACTGCTGAATTTCATGTCGAAATTATTTTACATTACATAATAAAGCGAACATATTCTATCAAACAGAATAATTCAAATGTTAAATAACTACTGCAAGAAACCAGGTTTAATTTGAAAAGCAAACAAGATTAGTGTCAGAATTGTGCTTTAAATTAAACCACACTTGTATGCATACCGTATGTTCTCAAAATAACAAAGCAAGCGCAAGAACATTTATGAGCCGTGCCAGACGAAAATGTGCCCCGATAATTTTGATTTTTTTAACTGTTTATATTTTTGGGAAAACTAATTTAAAAGGTTCTCTTTTGTTTTTTCCCATTACTTTTAGGAGAAATTGTTCTTTAATTTCAAATAATTCATATTGATTAACGGTAAATGGATTCTACGCATACATATAGCCGTCTGCTTATATTCACGAGTTCCTTCAAGAGAGATCGTGTAAAATTACATTTAAAGTATAAGTAATATTCTTTTCGTGACATTTTAGATATGGTTATTGTTCTCTTTAAGGTATTAACTTGAACGTCTGCTTGCTTTTATACCAATGCTTGCATTCATGGTAGCCCTTGGAATTAGCTAGAATATTTAATAATAGATCGATTATCTTTCAAGACATCTTTAAATGGATTGAAGACTGATAAAAAAATTCAGATGGAAAAGGTTACCTCATATGCTAGGTTTGTTGGAACCATCAATACAAATTTTGTTAACAAACGGTGCCTTGCAGAATTTTCATGCACGCATGTTAAGTGGAAATCCTTTAACGATATCCTCTTTAAATGCATCGCAGGTACTCAAAGAAGTGTTTCCCTGTAAACACTAAACGCTACTTCTTTCATCGTCACTAATTGTGGTGTCCTCTTTTAAGTTAATACCACTTAGTAATTTTTTTTTACAAAACTTTGAGAGAGAGAGTGAGAGAGAGAGAGAGAGAGAGAGAGAGAGAGAGAGAGAGAGAGAGAGAGATGCATGGAAGAAGGAATATTATTCACGTTAATATTTATCTAATTTAACATATATCACACAATATTTAAGATGGAAGAGAACCGCAATATAGCCGCAATGCTCAATTGGTTTAATTTGCCACTATTTTACCTTCACGGTCTTAGCTCATTACAAATAAATAACAAGTTGCCTTGTTGAACTAATTACAACATTTCTCCCACACAAACCGTCAGTGTAATACGCAAAATGTTGTAAAATAATAAAAACACACAATTTGCAGTAGATACAGTTATCGTAATTGAAATCAATCATAATAAGTGTTTAGCTATATTTAATGTGAAAATGCATTTATTCCATCAGAAAAGTATCAGCTGATCAATTATGATAGATACTGTGTAATAAGAAAATTAGCAAGATTCAAATCTATTGTAACTCATACGTTTGAGCTGTATTTAAAGTCTAACTGAATCGACGCTGTCTTAAATCTGCCACCAACTGTCTAATTTTGATGTATTCACAGGAACTTACTGTTTTAAAATTCTTAGTTCAAGGACGGTTTGAACTTTATTTGTAAATTTCCGGAAAATGGAATCAAAAATAGATTAAGCCGATGTCTTTATTTATGAATGTAGAATGACAAATAATTGATAATAAACAAACTGCTAATAAACAAAGATAATTCGTGTTTATGTCATTGAAACCTTCAAGGGGATGGGTGAGGATTTGTGTATACCCCTGTTATTATTTTATCCATTACCAAACATTATTGGGATCATTTTCAGTTGATGGCGGTCCCGTTATCCAACCTAATATTTACACTTGACTGTTGCGAGGTTCCACAAAAAGTTTACTTGAAAGCTGAAGCAAGATTCAATATATTCTTTTAAAATTATATATTCTTTAAATAATATTACTTGAAAAGACAGTGTTCGGCATTAATTATTGCATGTGACACGTTTAAGCAACGCAACTTTTATTTTTTAGAACTTAATGTAATATGTTAGATCGGCATACGTCTTACTACCGACCATGTAAACCCAAGAGATGATTGGTTAAAACTGAGCCTAGTCTCCAAACTGATCAACCGCAAGCGAGATTTCAACACGGTATTGTTTCGTCCTTATTGTAATTTAAAGCTTAGTTGTAACCCCAAAATGAAATAATTTAACTCCTGATTACCAACATGTGTGTGATAATTTCCACTACAGGCGAATTCTTGGTTGACACTACGTTCCATTAAGAGTGAAGCATATTTGACAGCACGTATTACGAAATATGGAATCTGCTTTTTGTAAACAATTGAGTCATTATAGACCTTGAATGAAACAGGTAAACACATTGTTGTTACGAACTTTGTTATAATAATTAATACCCAAGATATTTCTAAATGCTCGTGCCTAAATAATCGATAATCATTTATGTTAGTTTAACTTATTAAAAAAAAGTTTAAATGCTATAATAAACATTGATGTCAAACTTACCGGAACAACCAATAATAATGCTACAATAATAACAAAAAGATAAGTATTTTTTTTATCTAGTGCATAGCCCCAGAATAAACTTTCTTCTTTTCAATGGTTCACTTTTGGCGTTCCCTGTGATATGCAGGATGTCCTCGCAAAAATTATATTATTCTGTTCATTGCTTTCATAGATTTCATAAGGACAACATTGAAGGGACTTAAACATACCAGTAGATGATGAGTTCAGAGATGTGAACTCAATCTGTCAGTCAAGAAGTAAATTAATGACAAATGCTGAACAAAGTTCTTGGAAAGGAGAAACGCCACCTGCTAAGAAAATGAGCAAAGATAAATTATGGGAAAGGGTTTGATTTGAATATGCTCGCGAGAACCGATGTGAAGGATTCTTGACAACTGAACAATTGAAACACAGGCGCGGGGAGAGCTATGAAATGCTTTAATATATCGTGTATTGGGTGTAGTGTTGAACAGTTTTAATGGCTTACACTAAGCTAGACAATTGCAAGACACAGAAAATACAATAATGATAACTGTACAAAGTTTCTTTTTGCCAAATTAAGTAACAAACTTCAAAAGTCTCCCTGAATACTTCTACGACAACCACACACTTTAACATAACAAACAAAATAATAGTCTATAATAATAATAATAATAATAATAATAATAATAATGCAACTATTTTCAAAAACGGCTAAAGCCAAAGTCTATTATGCAAAAAAAATGAAAAAAAGAAAAGCTTATGGTTACTTCACCCCCCCCCCCCCAAAAAAAAAACAACAAAAAACAAAAACAAAAAACAAACATATGTTCTGGCTCAAGTTTGATGGAATGTATCAGACATCATTACATGCTCCTGCTCACTTTAGCCGTAGTGTTTAAACATGCATTTGCCTAATCTATAGATATCTCGTTCAGCTTTGAACAAAGGTAAACTAATCTATCTTGAATTGCGTGCTTAAGGAGCCATAGTCTGTCATGGTGAGTTAACAATTCAATGTTATTGTTTCCATGTGTTTCTAATGAGACCTTGTAATTAATAACAAATAATGTTTAAGGTCGGGGTTAATCAGATGTTTCCAAACGTATTTAAATATGCTGGTTTTATTTAGTTGTTTTTGCGGCGCAAAAACATATATGTAGGTCAGATTTAGACTGACTACCAGGCGACGATACTTTGGGAGGCAGAAACAAGAACTTTAAGCTAGTTTCAGTGGACAATATCACAGTTTTGTGAACTAGAATATGCTGGAAATAACTGGTATTCTAACCTAACTTATTAGTTTCTTTCACATTTAATTGTTCCGCCCTATATAAACAATTATTATTCCTTTATCTATGATTGAACATACATATGACGTACGCATATTAGATATGAATTTGCCAGAAAAGTATGCCATGTGGCCAATAAAATATTATGAACTTTAGATAGGACGACGTTTATAATTGTTATGTTTTCCTTTACCCCTTTTACTAATATTGGATAGGGGTAAGGGTGGAAATCCAAAAGTGTTTATGTTAAATCCATATTGTTTTCACTTTTTAATATAATTTTATGTACCAAATGAGTGACATTATATCCCGCTAACGAGTTTGCATACATCAAGCACACTTGCTCTGTGCTAGCTTACAAACAAATTTGGCTCGGCCAAATTACAAGTATTGAAATATTTTTCGAGAGCAGTGTCCAAGGTTATAAAACTGAGCATGGAAACCAGTCTCAAATCTCAAGTATCTGATTGGCGGAAATGGCGACCAGTCGCCATTTCAGCCAATCAGATGCTTGAGATTTGAGACTGGTTTCCAATCTCGGCTTTATAACCTTCAGTCTAGTTTTCTATCTTTCCAACCAACCATCATGATTTGCTTTTGATTGTGACTAAGTGTGTAAGGGGATTCAATATCAGACAATGTCGTGTTATCTATCAAATGCCGCCATTAACGTTGACGTAAATGTTTCTAACACTTGATCGACTTGTTAGTCAAATAGTTTTAGCTAAACAACATAAAGCTTAGGGATCGATGGAAACGAACGTGTACATCGATGAAATTTCTTTTCAACAGTATGGGTTGTTTTGATTTTGTATGTGAAAGCAGTAGTAATTGGTTATGAACATGTAAAAGATATAAATCCATCGGTAATCAACGCAGGTTTTCTATTTTCCCATCGAAGAAAGGTAATAAATTATCCGAAAATAACAACAAAATGATGGCATATATTTAGAATCGAAGATCTTAGGAAGCATTCATTAACAACAGGTGTTGGTGAGCGAGGGAGGGAGCACAACAATCAATACGACTATGTTACACTTTCTTCTTTGATTAGATGACATGCAACACTGCAGTTTATGAATTTGCCAAATGGTTTTTCACTTTGTACCGTTCTGTTCTGTGTATTAGAATGAGATCAGAGCTCGCCTTCAAAACAGAGTAATGTCAATGACCTGGTAGGGTATTATAAAATTATATCAAATTAATGTGAAATATCTGAAATATCAAACATAACCATAAAACAACGGGGAAAAGTGCCGCACATCTACTACGCTGCAAGTAAGTAAGTAAATTTTATTTTTGTGACATTGTGTGTAACATTTAAAAATTATTATATAAATAGTTATTACAGCCGGTCACGTTGGGCCTGTAAGTCACTTCTATTGATATAAACACTGGAACAGAATGGATATTATGATTACTGTATGGCATTTTAAATAAGAAAGCATGCACTATTTAAGACACACAATGAGAAAAAATTATGTACAGATGACATGTCTGAAAGACATTTGAAAAGAAATAAGTACAAAGTAAGTACTTTTTAAAATTTAAACAATAGATTGGTTAAGTTCAGATAATTATGTGTACAATAAAGATTTTCTCCTACTAATTCCGCTTACAATAAATTTTGTCACTTGGATAAAATGGTAAGTAAGTAAACTAGATTTTTTGAATATGAAAGTGTTGGAAATGCATGAATGTACTTGATCTCCGTCACATCATTCATACTAAAATCATAACATTTGTGGGATTTTAAAATGAGGGAGTTGTCTGATAGGAAAAATTTAGACGTAGTCAAGAAACAAAATAAATCGTAGTAGTTCTCTCCTTTTTGTGGAAGTGTATGATTGAACATGTTATTGTTTAAAATATATAACTATTAAAATGCAACCCTGTGTGATTTTCAAACATGGAGAGGTAGAATTTTATACTTCATATCTGGAGTTTTGTTGGGTTCGAATCCAACCAGCATGCATACACTTCAATGGTTACTATGAACAAAATTTAATATATGCTAAAATTAGGACAGAAAGTTCAAGTCAATTGTAATGCAGTAAGGTGATATAAACCATACGAAAACTGGGGCAGCGGAAAACAAGAGCAGACTACCTAAATATTTTGACTAATTAAATGCTGACATATATAAGTGAATGCCATAGACACTTGTATATGCCAAATAGTGCAAGCTGGAGCAAAAACAGAAAATGTACCGACTTCATCAACGTCTTATGCAGTAAAGAAATTGAAATTTATGATCGTTTCAGACAAATAGGCCAATCACAGAATCTGATTATATACAGCATTTTATGACCATATAGTTTATAAGGGAAATGTAGCATTACATTGAAAACCGCAGGTAACTTTTTTTAAACAAGATTTAAGCTAAACATGTTCAGACATTCTAGTCATCGACTTAGAAAATTTCCACATCGTTAACATTACTTCCTCATAATTCATTTAGAGACACGCTTTTATTCACCAAAACAACTTGTTTGTTCATACGGCAACCTGTTGGGGCAAGTGTAAGGTCGGTGCACCCTAGAACCTGGTTAAACCTCCTATGACAAATTGTTTTGCCATTGACCGTTCCAAGGCGGTAACTCATCGGGATCTCAATTTTTGTTAATTCTTTGTGGTGTCTTTTTAAATAAAACGATATTTTATATTTTAATATTGTGCATTTTTCTATTTATAGATGATTATGTCAACGTGCAATATAGAACGGAATACATCCTACAAGATGTTATTTGCTTGAGCTTGTCACAATTAAACGAATTCAATAAGCGCAGTAATTATATAAAAGCTCAACTTTTGCACAAGGGTATCGACAACGTATATCAAGAAATGGGCGTCATGTAAGTTTTATCGCCGACAGCCATATTCAGTAAAAGCACATTGCGACAAAGTATTTTCCACTTCTTTCATAGAAAGTTCATTTTAAATTGAAGAAAATATAGGCCGTGTAATTTTCTCTACGTGATTCTTAAAAAGTAAAAACCGAAGGTAACAAGATTTTCTACAGCGCTCTGAATGCAGGGAAAATACATTTGTGATAATGAGCATAGACGCGTCTTTTTTGGTCATTTTCTTGTTGTGTACTTGCGGAAATAAATATATTTCTAGTAATTATAAGTGAACTAGCAACATGTTTAAGATCTGTAACAATCATCGACATCCGTTCCTTTCTATTTTAACAAATCAAAGAACAAATTTCTCACTAAAACCTGTATTTGATATGACACTGATTGAATTGATGGCACCCTATCCGAAGTCTAATTGCATATGTTTCCTTTTTGTCAGAGTGCATTTCATCAAGAAGTTTTACAGGAATGTTCAAAACTTGGAACACTTACTATGTATTCTTGGTTTAAAATTTAGGCAGCAGTGGTTGCTTTGCTTAGATAAAGTTTAAGAGAAAAAGGTGAAATATGCATATCAGGAATTGCCACATCCAGAAAACACATCTTCTCGCAGCAATCAAAAAGTAGAGAGGAAAAGAGAGCATGGGTTTATTAAATGATCACTTCATGACAAGAAACAATAAAAGAGAACCTGAGAGGCAACCGCCTTACAACAGTCTTATATAAACTAAAACAATTGATTTGTTTCATAGTGTTTTAGTTTTTTTCATTTTTTACTTTGTTTACTTGTTCAGAATAATTCAAACAAACGTTTATTCTTATTTTATTTTTTTTATTGTACAAATTTCACCTTATTGCTAACTTGTGTTATTGATACGTATAATTGTTTGCTTAATTTCGCATTTTTAAATCTTTATACAGATCCTAAAAGTTATGTCAACAATATTGTTCAAATCATCAAATACTTATCAATGAACATCACGTAAATTCCAAGAATGCAACACGCATTAAACAATCATTAAAAGGCGAATATGTCGTAGTTATTGCGTTGAGTGGATTTTGTTTCACTGCAACTGCCTAACCATATCAATGCCAACTATCCATGAAATATTTTAGCTTTTCTCAATGGTAGCTTATTACTGCGTACAAGATTCATTTCGTAATAACTAACAATCACACCCCCTTTAACATGCAAAAGCAGAAAACTGTATTCATTATAGATACTCATCAACAGAAAACTATGTTTTAGAGGTTATCCATTACTTGTATCAGGCTGTTTTTCATTAGACGAGTGATTTAATACTCATTTGCGATAAAAGTTATTTCAAAATAGACTTTGACTTAGTTTTTTTTGCTAATTTCACGCAACGAAAGCCTACCATTTTGATTTTAAGCACTTCATCACAGGCCATCCTACATCATTAAATCCCATGTTATACACAAACAAAAATAAGAGAGTAAAATGTATACATAGAGTTTAGTAAGAACAGTACAAAAGTACACATTTAAACTCTTTCAAAAATTAAGAAAACGGAAATCTGAAATACCCCGGTATTTTTTTTTTACATTTGCAATGCATACGAAACCAAAGAAAATACACTACAAAAAGTTGCATCTAGAAATACATTTTATTTAGGAACAACCGAATTCCGTAGATAACAAGATCTGGTTTACTAGTCAAAACATCAAATGTACACAGTTTGTTCTCAGCTTGGCTTAGTTCGACAGCGAAATCCGAATCTTAAATATCACTACAGGATCCTCACAATTCTCTGATTGTTTAATACACGCTCAACAAGAATGACATTAAAACAGATTGTTATAATTGCCGCCCCCTCCATACAAATATAGATTCTTGGCACATTTTCAGTGTACATACATACTTCAAAAAGATTGTACACGTTTTATTTTTGTTGCATAATTATTGGCTTACGGGATGAACGTAAAAATTAAAACAAAATAACGTTTACAGATGCAAGTGCATGATAGAAAGAGAACGCCGTGAGTTTCCTGTAAATAGTCAAATAACTTGGCTTGCGACAGGGATGGCTATTTTATGCTTCAAGTCTTTTATTTCTTTAACCATCGATCGTTCCAAACAGTTTCATTTGTTTTTATTGATTTGGACGCCGTAGTCTATGATGAGTATGTGTTATAACTGTCATTGAACTGTAATATTTGAAATTTTCCTCGCCTACTGTTTGGTTTGAATGAACAAAGCTGTGCATTATGTATATGACTGCTCTTAACCATTTCATTTTGTTCAAGATATGCTGTGCCCAAGGTTATAAAACTGAGCATGGAAACCAGTCTTAAATCTCAAGCATCTGATTGGCTGAAATGGCGACTGGTCGCCATTTCAGCCAATCAGATGCTTGAGATTTGAGACTGGTTTCCAATCTCAGCTTTATAACCTTGGGACCTGAACTAACTTAACCTAAACGTTGTTTAATTGTTTCCCTAAAATACCATTATCAAATGGTTGTAAATAGAATATGGCTACCATCCACAAATCTGCCAAACGAATATTCCGGCCGTCTGTAGTCTAGTTATTTTGCATTTGTCATGAAGATTCTTAAAATTTCTTTTACTAATGAACCCAGTGCTTATATCGGAGATCTTTTTTGAAATATTAACTAACGTTGCCAACAACTGTGTGTTCGCATACCAAACAAAATATTCTCTTTGTCTGCTTTTGAAATAAACAGTTTGCTTCAACAGCATTGCTTATTTTATTGAACAAAAACTATAAAATAAGATTTACAAACTGCAACAGTACTCGCATGTTTAGTTTAGATCGGTATGCTCCATGTTTTCGCCTGTGCTAAAATGTGATCTTATATACAGTGTACCCCATCTAAGATTAGACACTTGTTTTGATCTTTATAAACTATTTTAAATATGAGAAAAAAATTAATCGTAAATATCTGCGCTGATATTAAAAATGAGCGTGAAAATTAAAAACAACCCTATATATAAACAAATTTAAATAGTAGAATCGATAACATAATGAAAGAAATATTTTCTATCACGTCTCTTTCGTTCGGACAATCCGGCCCTCGGGCAACTGCTTTTGGGCACGGTGTAAAAGTTTTTAAATGATATAACATCCAATCACTATAATAATCAAAATGTGCTTAAAAGGGCGAAATTATCTTAAAATAAACTGAGTTGTTTGAATCCGTTTTGCAGTTCGCTTCGTTCCTTTAATATCGCATAACCATACTCTTTCCTCCTCTACGTTGTGGCTGCGTGGGGAGGCTGTGACTGCTAGATGTAGCCACTCCTTCGATTGCTTACTTCAGTGTTTTTTTTCAAATAAGTATAATTGATTGAGAAAATGTCATCACTTCTAATACGAGTTGACATAGTTTCATTGTTTCATTTTTTTTAGATATTTGTTGCAAAACCTTTAATTTAAAATTAAATAATAAATTACTTTTGACTCTTGAAAGAGCAACAATAAAATAATTTACCGAGAACACGTCTTTTTGTGAAGTGTGAAAAAATATGAATATTATATTGTCTATATCATTTTACTGCAGTAAAAATATTGGGTTGTGGTATTATGCGTGTCTTCTAGATATAGCAATTCCCGATATGCATTTTTCATTTTTTTTTCATATACATTGTATACAAACAGGTACAAGCTGTCTACAGTGAATACATTTTAACCCACTAATTTGTAAAAACAATTGATTCATCTTCAAATTTGTTAGTTAACGGTCCCTTAAACTCACCCTACTAAACAGTTCGTCTCGTTTATTTCTCAGAGGATAAAACAGATTTTGCTAACTGTACATTTGCTATTTTTGTTCACTCCGTCAACAACAGATTCCATTCAAAGAAAGATAAACCAATACGCACTGTATAAAAACCAATAATGATGATAATTATCAATAAGAATGATAATCAATCTAAATAAAACCAGGTTTTATTGGTTTACTCGGTGGAATATACTAATTCTGATTGTAAATTTCTGTCAAATTACGACTACACCCAACAGATATTTGACTGAATGTGTGTTTCATTCAATCTTGATAGATTTTCTCCACTTTTTGCCTCTCAGAAACCAACAGTATTGTCAGATTAATGCATTCATTAATGCAAATAATGAATGATAGACTGTTGTACTTGTTGACTAGAGGAATAAAGAAAGCAAAAGTAACGAAAATCCGAAGTAACACTTGACCTATCATTAGAACAATTCACGGTACATTCCGAATAGGATGTTAAAGCATTACAAATGCTTCTCCGACTGAATGGCGAACGGTGTACACCGTGTAATAACCTGGCCGCATATGCTAAGTCCTATTTTGTCATAGTGCATAACAACTTGAACTTTCCTATTGTTAAAAGATGAAACAACATTTAAAATGACAACTGGAAGACAAAGCATACAAAAAACCCAAACAACAACAACAACAACAACAACAACAACAACAACAACAACAACAGCAAAAACAACAACAACAACAAAAAGCAAATAAGAAAAACAAATTACAAATTAATTATTTGCTAGGGGATACTGTCGTTGATCAAATTTATTGCAAATAATTAAAAGTTTGAATATGTAAACTAATACCAAATTAACATATAATTAAATTAAAATGCCGGTTAAAGTCCCATTAAAATTTGAACTTAGAGGTAAAAAAACACGACGAATGTCGAAATAACTAACATTCGCCCTCAAGAATTATGAGTGGTCTTCCTAAACCGTAACATCAGTTATTTATTTTGTGTATTTAATTTATGCGTAAATATCTAACGTGTTTGTTTCAAAAACATGTTTCCATTTTAATATGTTGATGACGAAGGATTATTATTATTTGGATAACGATATTATGCACTCAACTGTCAAATATAAGTTTGTAATTGCAACGCATAGCTATCCATGTAATGAAGTGTTACCGTGCCAAACACATCAAGCTGCACTGTTACACCTGAATATTTCTGCACCGATTTTATTAGTATTGTCATCAGAATAAATCGGTTGCTGGTGTCATATAATAAGAATAACATTTTCTGCGTTCTCTGCAACCTATTTTTGGGTTGTCTCTGTTAACATGCATCGTTCTTGGATTTATGTGGCTTAGCGTTCTCGCCGCAGACGTATGATTACCGGTCGGGTTACCGCCTTGGAACTAATTAAGGTACTTCAGCCAAACTGCACAAAATGTTAAGCTCGTCAGCTGCTCTCTAAATACACGTTTTCATAAACTCGTGCTCAATAACAACGCATGACATATACTATATATGAAATAGATCTCTTTGCTATGTGGATGGACGATCAGATGCTAATAGAACAATTTCTACAGTCGCCAGCTGTCGCTAGCTCGTAAGTGGTTTCTGTATTATATATTTCTCTACAAAAGCCTTTTTCAAATACTAAAACTGTTTTCTAACACTGTTAAAATGACAAATGATTAATCATAATGTAGTTTTCGATTTCTGTCGTTCCGGTGTGGCGGGAATAATTATTGGCACCATAAAGCAAACGAAATCGTTTCTTGAATCAATACAACCACCATATATTTCGATAATCGAAAAATTCTTAATATCCCAGACTATATTATGATCGCTTAGATATTACAAATGACATTACCAGGTAGAAAAAACTCTCTAATCTCCCTCTTACGCGTAATGTGCCATTTATGAAACAAGATAATTGAAGTGTGATCTTATAAACACAACTCTCCCGGTAAAAACATTCCCCAACAGGCCGCTAGAAGAGATACTCTGATGTGTTTGGAGATGTTCAGGGTTATTTTTAAAACTAAAATCTTCTTACCGTGCGGTATTGTTATATTTGAATGTTTTCTTTATGAAAGAAAGAATGGTTCTCTCGTAGGCGTAATCAACCATATACATTAAAAACATTTTCATATTAAATTTGTCGTTTTCGGTGGCTTTCATAGTTCCCTTTTCATCTATCCCAATTTAAGGATGGTACTTGTTCATTCATGTTCCAAGGAAAGTGGTTTCAGTCTTATTTAAAAATTAAAGTATTTTAAGTAATAACAATATTATATTTTTGATATAACTCACCTGTACATTTTATTTATTATAGATACTTTCTTGTTCTTCTATCTATGACCATACGCCACAGGTCAGAAGATAGAATTAATCTGAACATGCCACTCTGAAAGATCCATGCGCATTATGCATGTTATCGTTTGGTATGCTAACTAAATGTTAAGCAGCGTTATTGTGATAGGCGAAGTGGGGAGTAATATGCATTTCCATTGTTGCCCATCAATAAGGCCCATCAAACCGAGCTTGAATTATTTTCAGTTGTCAAGGTCGTTCACTTTTCATCATCACACGTCGCAAGGTTACAAACCCCTAGTGGCAAGTTGGTTTGCCACCGTACGTTCCAAGGCGGTAATCCCAAGGGTTCTCATTTCCGTTAATTATTTCTGGCGTCTCATTTGAATATGACATAGTTATAAAAACATGCTCTCTTTTCCAATCTTCATTTTCGCTGCGTGGGGAGGCTGTGTTTTGTTAGTGTGGCGATTCCCGATATGCATATTTCACCTTGTTATTAAAAGAAAAGTAATCTAATAGAAAAATATAGAAACTAAAATATAGAAACTATCACAGTTTTCCAACATTTTGCAATGCATTTTTTCCACAGATGATTTAATTACTGCTTTTGATTTTTTTTGCCAATCACAAAGCGGTTTGTTTGTACGTTATTTTCAGAATCTTTATCAGTTCTAAAAACATTCTAAAGCCAGAAACCTTGTTTTGTCACTCCTCTGAAAGTGCATTCACCTTTTCTTGAGAAGTAACAACAACACTTTGCAGTTATCGTGCAGTTTATGATTGTTTGGCTCTTTTCCTACCATTTTTAGATTATGCGGTTCAAATATATTTTCCGCACCTTGAAGTAAGCAACCCTTGTCAAGTAAACGTGTTTTGTGCTTCGTTTAACTTCACTCTTGTGTCATTTTCAACGTGTTGACGTGTTTTGAATTCTCTTTTTTTTCTTAGGAAATTGACAACTTTGGATTTGTTTAGTATTAAGTGATAGGTTTGGATTGTCTGTTTAACGGTGTTTAGTGTCCTTTGAATATATGTTTATTCTGATATGTTTTGGCCAATGCCTTTTTGTGTGTCATTTTCAATTTCGAATTTCAAAACGTTCGGTATATTTATAAAAGTACAAAGTATGTAACGTTATGTAGGTTAGAACTTACTTGTCAACTGAAGTAAGGACATACGGCAATGAACCAGTCTACGAAGGAAAGTGAAATTCGTCCTTATAATAATTTAAACCAAATTATGGAATCTTGCACGTTGTTAAACACATAATCTATTATCTTAATAGTATACTGAAATAGCAAATTGTTGATCGAATACGTTTTAACTCTTTACTCCATAATTACGACTAATCGGTAAATATGCAGATCCATATCAGCAGGTACATCTATGTCTTCTTATCAAGATTTACTTTATTTACTTTTTGATTTTTTTAGGTTATTTCAATAAGAAACGATCAGTATTGATCCAGATGTCATGTATGTCCCGGCTGATCTGGATGTTCACTATTCGCCATAAGATAAAAGGCGTATTGACTGTGTAATTGGTTAAGGTGGAATGCGCCGATTTTTCAACTTTCGAATATTTTAATGAAAATTTGCATGCAGTTAATTGATCATATTTCCGATATGAAACAGAATTTCTTGTAAAAATATTTTATTTTGTCTCAAAGATACAGATCTTCAAAGATGGCCACTGACGGCAGTTTTTAGACATGACGTCAAAAGAACCGTAACAAAATGATTTCTGCTGTAACTTTGATGTCTTTCGAATGTTCCGCTTTCTGTTTTGATAATATTGTACAGAATTAAATTCTCTTTTCACTGATGTAACTTTCATGAGTTTTCACCCAAGTTTTACGAGTGACGTCTCCGAAAAGCGCCGTTTCGACCTGAAAAATGACGTGGAGTTTTACTAAATTTTCGTGGCTTGTTTCGGAATTGCGAAAAATCTGATCAATAAAATTTTGATTTTTTTGCATGATTCGTTTGTAAATTTTATTTTGAAAATGTTTGACAAATAAAAAAGAGGGGTCACCGACTTCGTTTTTGCGTTATTACGTTCACCTTTACCCATATCCCCTAATTTTAGCGACACAATAAAACCTTTCTATTGCGCGTCATACTTAAGCACTATAATAATGTTGGTTAAAGTTTTGTAAAAGTTTTTTTTTTCACATCAAGAATCATACTCTTGCTTAAACTGCAGTTTAAGATTCTAATAATTCTATACGAACTACATCAGAATTCATCAGTAATCAAATTATAACATTAAGCAATAAAATCTAAACAAGTGTTATAATTTGTTGTTTGAAGTTGCTCTAAATTTTACGTAAGGTTTTCGAACTGAAAGTAGATCAAATGTATGCATTGAAAATCGAATACAAATCATTTTGAGGCCCCGTAGGACGCAGTTGACACTCATTTTTATTGCAAATATCAGGATATCAAATCAAAACAATGTAGCATAAAACAGAGATTTTGGCAAGTTGACGCACATTTTTAAAAACACCCATATGTAGTTAGACGACGGCACCACACATTTACACTTTCGAAAAATTGACATCTTTAATTTTTCGCCGGTCTGGACTTATATGGGCCTGTAGGTACATGTAATCAATGAGAACAGTATTGATGATTTTCTTAAGTTTGCTTTTATAAATAAATATTCCACAAAAACGTTACACAATGAATCAAGCGGAAAGACTTACTGATCAGTCTATGACTGAACTTAGTTGAAGTTAAAAAGCTGGACCAAGGTTTCCGTTGATCAGCACGAGAAGTTCCCATTCCCTTTAAAAGGTGAGCTACGCGCTGTGTGACATTTTAATAAAGAAATGAATTCATCAATTTCTCCGTTACTTCAATAAAGTAATCAAATATACTCAACAAAAAATGAAACCTGGCAGTTTTAACTTTCCAGAACTATTTGATACATAAACAAAATCTTTTTATTTGCACCCACATTAAATTAACAGCAAAACATTGGTTTCGCGTACCAGAAATATTAAAAAGCACGCATATGTTTTAAACACGTTCAATTTTCCTTTTCAATTACAAATTCATAAGTCTTCAAGCTGATTCTGGAAAAAATCTGCTTTCTTACTTTTGTTTGACATACGTTTAACTCAATACAAAATATGTACAAAACGTATTTTTTTATTTATTAAAGAATTTTACTTTTGATTTCTTTATTTCTAATTGTTCGCTAATAGAAATCAACTCGCTAAATTTCAGTACTCTCGCTAGCAACAATTTTGTTTCGCTGATCTCAGTGTAGTCTAAATATTTATGGCGGTCACTGTCCGAAAATGTTAGCAGTACACGAGTTTTTTTTCTGTATAAAACCACCAAATGTTCCAACATAATGCGAGAAAAAGAAGCGTAAGAAAAAGGCTAGAACCAGCATATACGAAAATAACTCGATAGCTGAAAACAAGTCATTTCATTAAGACTGATCAAACGCGTCAACAAAGTATTTTTAATACCGTAAGCTGCTCTTTTTTCTTTGTGTCGCTTATATACTAAACTTTCAACGCAACACTTAATTTTCCTGATTTTTTTTATTTCGTACCATTACAAAGTTCATATAATATTCTGCGCTTTTTTGTAAGATGTTTGGTTCCTAACATTATGTCCTCTTTCCTCAGATATAAGGGAAATAGCATTTCATTTATTCTTATTTATGTCTATTTGTTAAAAAAAGTTTTTCAACAACGGCGCAATATAAGGTTTTGAATTATGTTCGCCTATTTTACTGCGCCACACTGCCGACATGAGAATTACATTCCATGTAAAACAAATGTCTATCACTGTAAGAAAGTACTTATTTTAAAACTGTAAGTAAAAGGAAGTGCACAACTATGCGCGGTTATAGAGAGGGCGAGACATAAATTAAAGTTGCAGCGTTTAACCCCCACCCCCTCCTTTCTGAACATTTTACTCTCTCTATATATATAAATACACCGGTACGGGTTTTATCGCGTGTGCGACCAGTGTAGCACCAGTAAGCTGGGAAATCCTTGTCGTCCGATATAGATCTACACTTGTCGCATTCAAAAATAACCTACTGAACCTAAAAGCGAACAGTGTATATTCTGATCAGACGGCAGCGTACGGATGTGCCAGCTGATCTGGATCTACATTGTCCGCCCATGGGATTACAGCTACATCTCATTGAGTAAAGAGGTAAACTGCAAGGGGCATGTTGGTTTAATTGCTGTACTTAAGTCAAAAACTTGCATTCCATTAAAAAAAACACGGTATTTGCAGCTTCAATTATCATAACAATGGACAAAACAATGTAAAATACAAGTTTTAAGTCGTGTTTGAATCTTCATAACAAACCTTGATTGAAGCAGAATCGGTTATTTCAATCAAATACGTATGTTTTTTTTCTTTCCAAATGAAAACAATTAACATATTTTGTTGGAATATATTAATCAAATTAAATATTGTCAGAATAAATATTATTTGTTCGCCGCCAAATTCCTTTTATGATGCGATTTACGCCAACGTTTGCATAAGTTATAGGGGTAAAGGTGAACGTAATAACGCAAAAACGAAGTCTGTGACCCCCCTTTTTTATTTGTCAAACATTTTCAAAATAAAATTTACAAACGAATTATGCAACAAAAATCAAAATTTTATTGATCAGATGTTTCGCAATTCCGAAACAAGCCACGAAAATTTAGTAAAACTCCACGTCATTTTTCAGGTCGAAACGGCGCTTTTCGGTGACCTCACGCGTAAATCTTGGGTGAAAACTCATGAAAGTTACATCATTGGAAAGAGAATTTGATTCTGTACAAATTATCAAAACACAAAACGGAACATTCGAAAGACATTAAAGTTACAACAGAAAACATTCAATAACGGTTCTTTTGACGTCATGTCCAAAAACTGCCATCTTTGAAGATCTGTATCTTTGAGACAAAACAAAATATTTTTACAAGATACTCTGTTCCATATCGGAAATATGATCAATTAACTGCATGCAAATTTTCATTAAAATACTCGAAAGTTGAAAAATCGGCGCATTCCACCTTAAGACACATATAAAAAGTGGATTTCAATTATAATTTCAACTATAGTCTGTCCATTGTCATTGCAAATATATGTCTACTCCCACGTTGGTTTCCTGAGTATGCGCATGTAAACAATTTAAAAGAAAGCATTATGTGAAATGTGTATATTTTCAGTTATTTTGGATTATTTCTCTTTATTGCGGTTAATCTCAACAACAACAATTACTACTCCAACTCTCCAAGTATCTTAAATATTTCTATATTACTTTGTAATGAACTCAAACCATGATGAATAAAAAACTAGATTTTTTAAAAACCTTGATAAAGTTATTACAGACATTTCATGTACATTGCCTAAGCTTTATATACTGGAAGTTGTAAGCGTTAAAGTATTTGCTAAGACTAGCAAATTCCATTATTAATTAAAGGTGAATAAGAACCTCATTTATTAATCTACTGTGGAATCTTCATTTGGATTTTCAAATAGACTGAACAACAATATAATGACAAAACAGGTTTTGTTAATTTCATGTTAAAATAACAGTTTCATGTTGAAATAACGGCAATATCTTTTTGTATTAAACTTTGTTCTAAAAACATCCTTATCTCTAAACTCCGTTTATTTTTTTAACTGAATTTTCTATGCAGCTTGATACTCGATATGAAGTGATGGAATCTAACATTTGCTAGAACAATTCACGAATTACTTATTAATAAAACAATCGGATATGGGAGAAAGTAATGCATTTGTTACCAGAAATTACAAGTGTAAAATGACACCTTTATAAATGCCCATGGTGGCTGTTCCACATTGTAGGAAAATAGAGAATATAATGATAAAAAAGGAATATCTTGCACATATTTGTATCTGAAACTCGATCCTGTTTTTATTTCTCAGTAATGTCGAAACCAATTTTGTTCAGCTTAAAGCGCACTATTATTTTGTTAACATGCATTTGCACCGAAGTTAAGAGGTCGCAAACATTGCAAATGGCGAAAAGTGGCTAAAATTTCAAAAATGAAATGAAAATCCGTGCAAACGCTGCATCGGTATGAACGTTTGTTTTACTCGATTGACTGTTACGGTATTTTTTTATATTTTAACAAGGTATTTCAAAATTGACGTTCAGTTTTTTTTATAATAATTCACTAAAAACATTATTCTTTATAAACGTATTCTTAAAAAAAATATACACATACTTTCTGGGCTATAAGAGAATATTTTCCCTGTAAAATAGGGTTATTTTTTAATGTAGTAACCAGAAAAGGAAATTCTATTCTACATGGAATATTGACGATATCGGTCTTAAAACGAGTTACGTGAACAGTACCATTGTTACAAATGCAACAATATGGTATTTAAACCAAACATTAATTTTTGCCAGTTTGCCGATGATGATTGGCGGATGTAGAATACTAGAGAAGACGTCTTTGAAATGTTCACTATTATGATGCTAAATATAGCCAACATTCTGTGCATTGTCTAAACTTGCAAAAAAAAAGCATCAAAGATTTGCTCCGATTGCCATCTGATATTTTGCCGATATTTGTATTGTTTTGATCGGTTCTGACTGAGTATGAGCCTTGATCTTGGAATGTGAGTTGAATAGCAATATAAGATGACGAGAATAAAACAAGGCGTCCATTGAAATGTGTTTATACACAACTTAGGGTTTCAATAATTCGAAACCACGTAAAAGTGTAAGAAATAAGAGACTTATAAACAAATTCAATTAAAGACAACTTGCAAAACGTGTTTACCGTTGACGAAACATGGGTTCACTGTTTCGAACCAGTCAGAAAAATTGGTACAAAACACGACAGAAGGCATGTAGTAACCAAAAGGATGTGAGCACGAAGGTCGTTTATTTCATATTCGTCTCCTGTGATGGCCGTAAAATTGCGGTTCCGAAGTGCAAACGTGTGTTGCGAGATTTTATTCTAAAAAGTTCAAGAAATATAGAAACGAAGCACCGAGTCAGAATTAAGAAATGTTATTATACTTCATGAAAATGCTCCACCACATATATCTGAGCTTGTGAACTTTCCAGATCTAGCCCCCTGCGACTTTTTCCTTTTCTAAAACTTTAAATGTTCTCATATGTTCGTCAATACAAGTCCAGGCAGACACAAGCAAGTGATTCAGTCTACCTAAATCTGCGTTTCAGAAATTGATTGAGTGATTGAAATTATAAAAGCCATTTGACTATCTGTCTCGTATGCTTTTGAGATTTCGTACAATACACATTACATATCGAACAACCCTCGTATAAGGATAAAGGGAATGAATCTTTCAATTTTGAGATTGCGTATACACCATTTTCAAACTTTTGATAAAACTTGTCTTCGAGTGTTTGAAAAAATTGAAGGCAGACTGATACAATAGATTGATTGTTGATGAAAATGCTTGTTAACAGACGTGGGCTTCTCTTAAAAGCGGCACAGAAGGGACTGAGAAAGGGCGTGATTCACCCGATACAAAAAAAGTACACGGTATTCTAAAAGTTACGTGTAATTGCTACCCTAATGCTGCTGCCCTAAGCCCCTGGATACAAATCAGCAAGAACACGACGGAATTAATAATAAAAGAAAAAACAATCAAGTTTCTAGGTTCCTTTCCCGAAGACTTCCTTATAAAAACCACAAACTATTAAATTTCTTCCACCTTCGTGCAAACAAAGAGGTAAGCATAACGATCAACTTCAGATGGGTTAATTATCAAACAAGCATATACACAGTTCTAGGTAGAGGTCTGAATCAAGACCAGTGGAAACTGTGATAAATCAAATTATATACTTGTATTATTGCCTTGTAAATTCAAAATTCATATATTATTCTATTATTACGATAGAATAAATAACAATTCATTTTCATTATTTTAATTTGAAATGATCAAACTTACTCATTAGATGAAAATTTTGAGAGTGTGGTACTTAACGGCTACTGTTCTCCAGCCAGTAAAGCTTTATGGTCACCGCCACATGCACACCGTCGTTTAGGATGGATCTTAATTGTACTGTTTATTGTAAATATTGTGTTGCGCTCAATTCGGGGCTAGGCGGCGTGGACAGTAATATGCATATCCATTACTGTCCATCAACATGCTCAATCAAACAGAGCCTGCAATATTTTCATATTTATCGTGCTCGGTGGCTTTCAAAGTTCCTTTTTTTTTTTATCTATTTCATCATTGATTAGGTAGCACCTTCATTCAAACCATTTTGAGATATTGATCGTGTCAATGAAGACAATCGCCCACTTGACTAGCACGAGCTGGAAACTATATTTAAATATTTTATTCTGTCGGCACATCCATGTTAAAAACTATTTCATGCTGACATCCATGGTCTGATTTGGAACAATGGGCCTGGATTTTCAGATCATTTTTGCCATTATACATCTAAACAGGTATCATTAAAATCTACAGTCTTGGTCGTAATATCAAAAAAAGTTATGATCGTTATGATGTATTATCATTTTCATCATTTGCACTTATAGTCTATAGTTTGTGGTTGGTAAAGTGCATCATTGCCACATCGCAACTTCGATTTCAATTAACTAACTGTCTGGTTATGAATAAAAACTATAGTACGGAATAGGTAAGATTTACGCTAAGAGTTAACTCATTGTAGCACGAGATTGTAAATCAAAACTAAAGATGTCCTTTGATTACATATGCAATCTTGGAGAAAAAACGAAATTTAAGTTAGGTGGAGTATTGTAAGTGATATATTATATGAGAACAAGTGGTTTTTGCATTTACCTGTATGAATCACTACAGCTCTGCGGTAAAAATAGGACGATGACGTAGTTTATACTGATTACATGTACACGTGCCATATGAAATTGCCCTATGCCTAGTAATACATCATAAATTCAATTCGACGTAGGTCTCTGCCAATGAAGTATGTTTTATCAGGCATTATACAAATACAACTTGAATTTTATCTCGTTTAGTGTTTGCTTTACAAGCTAATTTTGTACATTTCAATTTGAAATTTCTGAATAAAGAATTCATTTAGTAGTAGAATGCACTCTGCTTGTAACTACTATCTTAATTTTAGAGAATGTTCACCGCCTTGGAACGGTCAGCGGAAAAAAATTATGTCACATGGTGTTTAAACTAGGATGTGTAGTGCATCAAACTCGCTACGCTAGGTTTTCATATGTACAAAAAGGTCCAATTTACCTCGGTGAAATAATTTCTTACACCCCACTACTGGACAGTGGTGCATGAAAAAGCTTACTTAAACATAATATGTAGCTATCAAGCGAAATATTCAGGTGCTTGGTGACTTCACTGAGATCAGCAAGTTGGAAGTAACGAAATTAACCAATCAAACGTCTACGTTCTTTTTCAATAGTATCTATAAATCTTTCTAAACCGTTGCCACCGTCGTGCAAACAAAGATATCAACTCTATACGGGGTTATAGCCAAGCATGCAGAGCGCTGTTGAGTATCCTGTCGATTGTCTTTCTTTTTAATTTATAGGAGATTTTGACGAATAAAGTGGAAATATTAATATCGGCTTTTATATCTTCAATGTGTATATTAAATCTACATAAAACACTGGTTGAGTAATAAAGACTTGTTTCTGACCAGTTTTTACTAAATACAATCAACATATCAGTGATGTCTCGAATGTTTAGGAATAATTACGAAATTGAACAGATCAAGAAAATGATAAAGTGTTTATTTCGGTAAGAATGTTGTTTTATTGGGCTTTTGAAAGTACCCGTCATAGAAAGTATTATATACTAATGGTTCTGTCATATTATTACAAAAATGCCAGGCACTATATTTTCTGTTTGACATCACTAAATGCTCTCGTCAAGAATTGTTGTTTTATAATTTTCTTGCCATAACTTTTGTTACTTTTTGAGAGGATGTATTAGCAAAAGGGTGATATAAAGAAGGGTGGTTCTGACCTAGATCTTGGTTCGAAATGGCTTTTGGTTATTACTTACTTTTATTATTATGTTATAAAACTAATTGATAAAAAATTCGTCATAATCATAAAGAGAAGCAATTTACGAAAGAAAATTTGAGCGTCAACAGCAAAGCTGTAAGCTAGATTTGATTACCTGGATGACCTTTGAAGTTGTAATTGAATTTCTAATGAATTTAACAAATTACGTATCTCGGAATTTGCTCATATACTGCCATTTCGGTTACAGTTGCAGGTTTGGCTTAAATGGTCTGGTTTTCTTAAGAAAAAACTTGTTAATCTATTATATAAACCCTCTTTACTTTTTAACTGTGTAGTGGAGGCTGTTTGTTTACTTTGGCTATTCGATTCCTATTCCTATTGGTTATGATTCGAATTACTCATAAGCTGTCATATACTAAAAAGGAACTATAAAAGTAATTAAGATAAAAAGAGTAGCAAATGAAATCGACCTATTACCGTTGGCAGAAATAATTTTTGAGATAACATTTTATATGGTACTTCCATATCACGCATTTAAGATAAACTTGTTATTACTGATAGATTGTTTAATTTTCTTCTCAAAACGCATGTCCTCCAAATCCTTATTTAAACTCACTCCATTTAAAACATAATACATGGGATACGGTTGGTTTAATTCAGAGTTGGAAATTTTTTTTTCAGTCACAGATTTTGTAGAGCTCAATGTTGTCAGATTTCAAAGAAACGCATGTTATCAGCCAGCATACGATGTCGCCCATTTGTCGCCGCGTGGATCAGACATACTAATATTAAATATCTGATATAGATTTTTGAAGCATCACAAAATTGTGCTTGATTGATTGCGGGTGACCGGACTGTTATATGTCCGTCTTATTCCATGATGTGTTTTGTTAGTTTTGTATGCATTTGCATACAAATCCCTAGGCTACTGCGTTAAGAGTTATTGTTATGTTTTTGAAACACTGCATAATATTGTCGCACTACGAGTGATAAAAATGTGTCTGTCTGTCTGTCTGTGTGTCTGTCTGACTGTCTGTCTGTCTGTCTGTCTGTCTGTCTGTCTGTCTGTCTGTCTGTCTGTCTGTCTGTCTTCTGTCCCTCTTCCTTTCGATGTATGCGTCTCTGTATCTCTTCTTCTCTCTCTTTGCTTAAACGTGCAGTTGCGAAGAAAAAGACGTCTTCCTCATGCCAATTAAAATTTTAAAATGTGTGTTTTAGTTGTTACATATAACAACTCTTTAAAAAACTTAACAATTAATAGTTTAAACAATTATAATCCACTTACTCGTTCACGTCTGTTACAAAAAAACACTGGAAAAGTAATTTAACATGGGAAAACTAGATCTCTACTCAAGATTACGGAAAAAGTAATTAGCTTAGGAATTACTGCAGTCTATTTTCGAATTTATATATTTTTTGCCTGCCTATTGTGTTACTTTTGTTAACATAACACAATAGCCTGCCGTTACTAGGAACATGCGGTTAGGTAACGGTGGAGTATATCCCAGTCTATTTTCGTATGTATCTTTGTTCTGTCTGCATATTGTGTTTTTTTTGTTATCATAACACAATAGCCTGTCATTATGAGGAACATGCGGTTAGGTAACGGTGGAGTATATCCCAGTCTATTTTCGTATTTATCTTTGTTCTGTCTGCATATTGTGTTTTTTTTGTTATCATAACACAATAGCCTGCCATTATGAGGAACATGCGGTTAGGTAACGGTGGAGTGTAACCCGTAGATGTTTATATTGTTGCTGTAGTGATTAAACTTTACCTTATGTTTGACATAAGATAACTATGATTAAACCTTACCTTATGTTTGACATAAGATAACTACGACATTTTCGTATTAATAGTCTTAAGATCTAAGTATTTCTAACATAATCTCCTTTGTACATACTACTCCTAGCTGCGACTACTATTTTTCTATTTCCTCTTGACTTTTTTCCTTTCGTTTACTTGTTTTATTGTTTCTTTTTCTTATATGGTATGATGTTGATTGGTTAACTGTGACCTAAATTGCTATTAAAATTAAATATTTATAGTTTACTTTTTCTTCAAAAACGAAAGGAAATATTGGTAACAACAATTCCTGTGACAAAATCCTGTTTATAAACAAATGTTTATCTATCGCCAACATATACACTTACATATTCATCAGCCATGTTTGAATTTTATAGCATGTTCAGATAAAGAACAACATTTACTATTGTTATCTAGTATCCATGCCATCACCATATAGTTTTATTTCTTTAGGGTATATTTTATACTTTCTTTGATTTATAATGCATAATTGTGAATGGAGTGTAGGTGGGAAGCATTTAATCAACGCTATCATAGTTTGCAGAAAACACGAATACTTGGATACGGTTGGGAAGAAAACGGAAAGTAACCTCAAGGCTCAGTAAAAATGACACACTGGAAAGCTGTTTGCTCCTTATTTTTTTTTCATTTTCTAAATCGAAAGTCATTTTTTGTTATTTGTTTATTGGAAAGTCATTATTTTGTTATTTTAGCAAGAAGAGTTTTTTTTTTCGAGTTAAGCATGAACCTGTGGGCAATTTGCATGTTACAGGTAATATGGTGCTGAGAACATTAGAACTTACACGTTCCATTTAACAGTATTTATAACAGAGGGCACTGTCGTCAGGGTTAATAAACCAAGTCAACTTGTACATGTTTGTTCAGCAGAGACCATGTAAATATGTATTACGTTTTTTGGTTTAAACAGTATTTATTTCAAATAATACATATAAATCGATGTATAACAGAGCAATACAATACATATATATTTGAGAGGATGAGAATATGTAAATATGTATTACGTTTTTTTGGTTTATTACGTTTTTTAAAGTATCGATTAATGGATATCTAAAAAACAAGTACTATATGCATATCAGGAATCGCCACACTCACAAAACACAGCCTCCCCACGCAGCGCAAAAGAAGAGAGAGAGAGAGAGAGAGAGAGAGAGAGAGAGAGAGAGAGAGAGAGAGAGAGAGAGAGAGAGAGAGAGCATGTTTGAAGTATGTCAATTCAAATAGGACGCCATAAACAACTAACGAAAAAGAGAACCTTTGGGGATACCGCCTTGGAACGGTCAGTGGCAAAACAAATTACCACTGAGGGTTTAAACCAGGTTCTAAGGTGCACCAACCTCACACTTGCCCCAACAGGTTCTCGTATCACAAAACAAGTACAAATTGTCTTGGTGAAATAAATCCAACCCACCCATCGGCTCAACAATGTTGCATGCAAAAGCACACAAACATATTTCACTTGTAAACACCAGAAACTGTTATTTTCTACCATCTTCTATTATAAACCAAACCTTCTAAACGGGTAGGGAAAATGCAAGAAAAAGGATCCTAGTTAATGATTCAAAAAATAGGCGGCGAATTCTTATATACACATTACACATATAAAAATAAAATATGTACCGGAAGTTGTGTATATATCGTTGTGCTTAAAAAAGTACAAAAAGTAATTATGATTGCTAAATGCAATTTTTTGACAGATAGTGGTAAATGTTGTTCGTTTATGTACATATATGCATTTTCCTATTAAAATATGGAACATTATATTTGTGTCTATAAAAGTTTTGTTGACAGAACATGCGATTTACATGGTACCGTAAGTTTTAACGCAGATCACAAATGGCGAGTTTTTGCGATAAACAAAAACACTTCGCATGAGAAAGGCCAATGTTTTGAGTTTCGATGCTCTCAAAACATTTTAAACAGAACATTAACAAGTCGTAGTAAAATAGTAACTTGGTTGTCATGACGCCGCTAATTCTTGGGCCTTATTTTTCTACTTACAGCGTATTGTGCCAATGAATGCAGTTCACATGCATCTTTCTGTAAGAGTCTCTTGAAGAGATTCCACTTGTTAATTAGTTTTCTACATCAACATTTGTTTGTTGGTGGTAATGAGTTTTCCATTCGCTTTGGCTTGCTATTAATTTACTAGAAGAATTCTTGCTTAGTCCTACCCTATTTATTTATACATTCTTATACTCAAGTCTATTGGTTATGTCATTTTTGCATTTTTTTTATCTCTGAGCTTGGTTCGCAGATTAATAGCTCAAGTTGGTCACGAATGTCGTTACTTTAGTCTGTTTGACTTAGTTGTAGTTGGTGGCAAGATTTGAATCTAGGTCATTTAATGGTACGGTTATTAATTAAAAAAAGAACAGTTGTTACTATTTATATATATGAAGAGAATTTTCACCCAAATAAACAACTTTGTGGTCTTAGAGTTTTATAAACAAGAAGGGTATGAAGGACAATCACTTGGCATTTACTAAATACGAAATTAGAATGTTGTTACATAATATTTAGATGCCTTGTGACTATCACGTGACTTATCCGTAAATCAACGTACTCTATACAAGGGACAAAAGTTTAGGCAGTTACTGAGTTGAAACCAGTGTTTATTTAACTATTTGATTTACGGGTGTACAGATAAATGCTCCACAGAGTATACAACAACTAAATAATTGAGGTAAATGATAAACCCTCACATCCCCTGGCGACTTCTTCCAAATTAAAAGTCATGCATTATTTAACTGTAAGTAGGTACTTTTCAAATATGTTTATTCGAAATAAAGAAGCTTCGATGGCTTTTCATGTAATCTTCTCAAGATAGTGGATGCACATACTGCGTTCCACCCTAACAGCAGTCAAACAACACCAAACACCATATCCTGTTGAAAAAAAAACAACTCAGCAACACAATTGGACTCAAGATCCTGTTTATACATATCATAGACATACATCTGCAGGACAACAGAACCTGTTTCCCACAAACCCACAAACTGCAAACTGACAACAGCATGAGAGGTCTTTTATCTTTAAAATAGCCATGGAAAAACAGGAACACCAATGTATGTAGTTTTCTCTACGCCAACCGTTTATTTGCAAACTAATGTTTAAAGAAAGTATTTGATGAAATGATGTTTCAATATTAATTGGTCAACTATAATTGTAAATGTGTATTTAATTGATAGACATTTTGCTCAATTACAGAACAGTAGCGTTCCGTTCATAATTTGCAATCTGTACGCTTCAATGAAGTCGGTTAACCACCAGCAATCTGACACCTTGATGTTCTGAAATACTATATTTTGATCATAACTCAGACTAAAAACAAAACGCAGCGTTTTACTTTAAGATGAACAAAAACTCACGGGAAAGAAAACGTTTAAATGTCTGCCAGACGTTATCAAATCCCAGACTTTTTATTACCTGCAATTTGTCTACCTGGCTTACTTTTTATATAAGAAACAATACTGCATGTCAGTGCATGGCTTATTACAATCAGTTGATTTTAGACCGGGCTGATTTACAGGTTACAGGTTGCGGTGCTAGTTTAGAACATACAGCTTTACCGCATCGTTCTTATCTTAACTGCACACGAACACATTGATTAATGACGCACAAAATGCTACACTGATTCTAGGAGGAGGAAATGCATTTTTATGAAGTATGGGCCTCTTCTCTTGATTTATATAAATATGCCAACATACAGAAATTAACAAAGAAGTTTTTTAATCTAAAAATAAAAACTCATTAAAAATGCCTTTCTATAATCGTATATAAAATATCCAACATGTGGTTTAAATTGCAAGTTGTCTGAAATGATTTGGGCACATCGCTGAAAAGATTTATTCGTAAATCTGACGTTGAAATGACGCCGTAAAGCTGATCAGAGGGCATTCATTTCGCGATATAGTAAAGATGTGTAATTTGATTTCCTGTTAGTCATAGCCAATTGCGGTAGTTTCCGATTTCATATGGGGCGCGTCATGGGAAAAGGTACCTTCGGACAGTTGACGTCAATCCTTAAAATGACGTCATAAAGTTGAGCAGACGACATTAATTATTATGCGATTCGCGTTGAAAATATCATTTCATTGTCAAAATGTGTAAGAAAAGCACTTGTTATTAGACATTTATAGACAGTTGTAAGTTCTTTCTAAATAAAATAACAACTAAAATGTCACAAAATATGACGGAAGGTACCTTTTCCCATGGCGCGCCCCATATATTATGAATAATACATGAGCACCGTTTGCATGTTTCACATCCTTTTTTGGATTTTTGTTTTAATGGAATGTATATCGCGTAATCTATTGGCAATAGAGAGACCTTCTTTCTTAAATGATACTTGTTAATCAACTCTGTGCAACAAATAAATTTGCCAATTAAGATTCTGTCCTGTAAATGCTGAACACGTAAAATTCATAACCTTGTGGAAACGGAAACTAACACAATCGTGTTTAAAAGAGAGTTAAAGATAGTTGTCAGTTCTTTGATAAAAGTATGATACAAAACTTAAAAGCTCCAAAACATCAACCTTTTCCGTGACTTACCCTCTGTTATATTACGAGGAAAGATGGAAACACTATGATACAAGCCAGAGTTTAATTTAATAATAAACTAAAATAATTAATAAACTTAAGCCTCAGATTTAAAAAAGGATGAAAAAGAAGTAAAAAAGATTTGAGGATAATTAGATTTCTATTTATTTGGGTTTGACATCCAAAAATGAAATAAGGTTTGTGCATTTTTTAAAAATCAAATTACCGTGCTGAAATATTCTTTGTGGTGGCTTTTTATAAATGTCTTGATTTAAAACATTGTGTGTTGTTTTAGATAATTATTTATTTCGAAATAATTGTGGGTAGAGATATAACTAAATATAGTTTTGTAGAAATAAAAGGAATACCGAAAACTAGTATTATACTTAGTATAATAAGCAATTTTCAGTAAAAATGAGTCAATAAATCTCTGGTATGCAATGTGAAGTGAAAACGGAAAGTAAAATACACAGAAAAAATAAGCCAACAATTCAAGATATTTCAGCGGGTTGACACCGGAAAGCCACACCACTGTTGCCTTATAACCCGCGTAAGGTTTAGACAAATAAGTGATAAAACAAACCGAAAATCAGCCTAGTTGTCAGGTTCCAAAGAATAATATAAAACACCGATGGAAACGTTTACACAAGCAAGCAAAAAGCAATAATATAGGCCTCGAAGCAGAGCAGCATTAACACAGACAAACAAGAAATCTCAGCATATATACAGATTCCTATTCGCTTTATTTGAAAATTTACTTGAAAAAATATTTTCTCTTTACTCCAAATTTCAAATATTAAATTTGCAATATTTTCATTCCAGACTTTAATATTTATTGCAATGTTTGAATAGATTAATGTCCTAAAGATAAATGTTTTTTTCCAAGACAACAGAACTGTCTACAATCTTAATATAAGTTTACTTGTGAAGAGCAGTGCTTCTGTTTGTTCTTTTATCGAAAACTGAATACACTAAAGTTACGCCTATAAAGTTTATATTAATTACTAGCGCCTATAAAAGTAGAGATTATGTTTTAATTATTTTCAATCTCTTAAGCCTTATCCGATAAACAGCATGATATCTATTGAAGTTCAAACCCTTTGGCTAAAACCCTTAGAAAGATTATCTCCTTTGAATAATTTGTTAATGAGGTCAAACGATCAAAGGAAACCGTTTCAGATATAGTTTTATGTGTTCCTAACAGACCCGATGAACCCTTGGTAGTATCGTCTGAGCCATATAAGCAACATTTTCAAAAGAGAATAAAGAAATTTTAATTCATCATCTTAAAGTTAACAAAAAGGTAAAGGGCAAATTAGTAAGTTGAGAAAAAAAACAATAGAACGTAAACATGTAATATGCTATCCAGAGTCTGAATCATCTACATGTAAAAAGGAAAATCTAAATTACGGTTTCTTTGACGTTGTTGTTTACGAAATAAATTGTAAAACCCCACAATTTCGAAAAAAAACAATATTTCAAGTTACCTTTTACAGTTTTGCGCTAATTTCATTCCTAAAATTAAGACCAACCCACTTTACTATTGAAACATTTTTTCCGGTCCCAGAGGTGGTCTTAATAGTGATTTATCATTGTACCCATATTCATTGTAACCGCAATAATAACTCATTCAACTATTGTTTATCTGACTTAATTTCATGAATTTGCAATAATTTGTTTGATCTACCAAATCATTCAAATTATCCGCATTTAAACAAACCTATCTAATAACAATGCATTATTTCCGCATTTATCAATCGGATACATCCGCATATAAAACAGGCTTTCATCAGTTTATTAGTAAAATTGTTGCTTATCTGTGCAAAAAATAATGACAATAAAAACACAAGCGGAATCAAGGAATTATCGAAAACTTACATCCGCATATAAAACTGGCTTTCATCAGTTTATTAGTAAAATTGTTGTTTATCTGTGCAAAAAAATGACAATTAAAACACAAGCGGAATCAAGGAATTATCGAAAACTTACCTATTGTTGTCATAATGGTAATTGCAAACAACAGTGAACTAGGATACGACCACTGTTCAGGCTCTGCATTTTCATCCACTGTTTGTTCACCATTTTCCGATTCTTTGTATTGCACTTCCTTGCCATCCCAGCCAGCTTCTTTCGTTTGCTTATGTATAATAATTGAGAAGTTCTTTAATATTTCCCTCACTTCATCTTTAAATATCTCACGGCTCCCCTTAGTCAACGCAGTTTCAAATGCAAGACGATGAATTTTCTCGGTAAAGTTTTCTCTTAGTGCCTGTATTTCCTTTTTCTGTTCTATTTCATGCTCACCCTCTAAACTTTTAAAAATCCAACCACCAGCAATGCAGTAAGCTACTACAAGTGAACATAATCCGATATGAGAGAATAAGAAAGCAATAAACTTTTTACAACAATTAATCACTTTCTTTTGTCTTTGTCTGACCTTACTTTCTCGTCTGTTGGTAAGTCTTGTATTTCTTTGTCGCTGTTTAATCATTTCCTCCTCAGAAATAGTATCGTCACAGTAAGAAGCAAACTGAATACGCTTCCCATAAACCAAATTTTTCACTTCTTTATCATTATCGTCCAGTGAATTTTCAGACTTTCCTAAACTTGTGTTAATTTCATTTTCATAGAAAATTTTTGCTAATCCAAGATCAGAGTTTTCATTAAATTCTTCACTGTTGGAGTGACTTGGTTTTCTGTTCTCATTGTCCGTTACAGAATTATCAACTGCTTTAGAATTACCTTCAATAGCTTTCGCAAGTCTTGCTTTCTTAAAGCGAGCAATTTTTGCTTTAAGGGCAATAATGGCTGTTAATGAAAGTTTAGGATGAGGATGATGACTTGATGTATGGTCAGTGTGTTTGTGAACTTTGATTTCAGTTATAATTGGTTCTTTCACGTCTGTCGCTTGACCCGATTCTTCTATATTCTTGATATTTGATTCTTTGTTTGCTAGATCATCTAATGATTTTGATCTCTTACCAAGTAATGCAGCACTTTCTCTTCTGGTATCTTTATTTGCAAATTCAGCGTCAAGAACCGTACTATAGGAAGCAGTCCGCCCTATCGACTTAACATCAGAAATTGATTTTTGATGTGAGTCCCTGAAGTGCCACTTTAAAATTCCTTTCTTTTTCTTCGATTTGCGACGATTAGCTTTCGGATGCACACTTTCTGTGTTTTGTAACTCACCTTCAACAACATCGTTTCGTTCTACTTCAATACTGCTAAGACGTTGTTTTACATGATCGTCCTTTTTATTTTCTGGTAATTCATTACTATTTTTTTCTTTTACGTCATCTTTTTTATGTTTTGATTTGTTCTTTTTAGATCGTTTCTTCTCTCTTTTTAAATTAGCTGCAGCTAACTTTTTCTCTGTTTTACTGAGATGTTCTTTCGGCTTAGATTTTGCTGGAAGTTTATCTTGAATTGTATCGTCTTCGCTTTTAATTTCAATTTTGGTAATATCTTGAATGTCTCCAAGACCAAAAGTAACGTCTAACCCCAAGCCTAGGTTCATAAAATCATTTTTATTCAATATGGGATCTGTATTTGTCTGGCAATTGTCGAGAGAAGATTCTTCTTTATCGAACACCTCACCAGAAATGTCACTATCAGAATTGATTGGCTTGAAATGAGTCTCCTCGTTAGGAGATGTAATTTCCGTGTCCTCCTTACTTGAAATTATTTTAACCTCACAAAATGTAGGGATTGAGTCAGCGTTATTAATGATTTCTGGTTTTTGATGTACATTATTTATCATAAAAGCTTCTTGTTCATCTTTTTCCAAGTTCTTGTTTTGCTGCTTCATTTCAAACGTATCGTGTTTGAGGATCTCTTCGTTACTTAAAGGAATAACTTCTTTCACACACATAGGTATATTAAGAGTAACGTTTTCGCGCTGAGCTTGCAACAGAGATTCCATACTTGTACTTGCATCCACCAAATTTTTCATCGGCTGTTTAACCTCGCCTTTTTCCGGGTCAATATCTTTAGTCTTGCTCCTTTCTCTGCTCTTCCTATTAAAAAATCTATGATATTTTTCTGTTTCTTTGCCCATCTTTAAAACTTTATTTGTATTTTTATCATTCTTATCAGTATCTTTGCTAATCGGCAAATTATTTTGTGAATGGTTGCTTGATTCAGAAGTTGCGGATTTATTTGAGGTGACACTACTTCTCGAAGTTTTAGTAAAACGTCTTGGGGATACATATGGGGACCTTTTGTCTTTCTGTACTTTGTCTTGAACGGAATCTTTCGCGAGGGTGTTCGGTTGTGTATCTACCGTCTTATATTCTTTTTGCAAATTCACGCTCGCCTCATTTGCAGTTGAACAAACATTCACACTTTGCTTATTTACAATTTCATTATTGATGGGAATCAGCGTTGTAATTTGTTCTAAAGAATGTCTTTTGGAACTAAATGGTGATGATTTCAATAAACCTATTTGCGGTATTTTATTTTGCTGATCTAAATTACCTTCTAAATTATCAATGTTTACTGACGACTGAGAATGGGGAGGTTTAGTTTCTCGAAGGAGCAGAAACTGATTGAGAGATTCTTGTCTTCTCTTATCGTCTTCAGATATCACTTCTGAAAGACCAAATTCATCTTCATTATTGGAATGTTTTATATTTTCGTAACTAAAATTAAGACCTAAATTATGAGCATTGTCAGTATCATCAAGATCTGTTTCCCTTGGTATCAAATATTTTCTTTTATCCAGTGGTAACATTTTGCTAGATTGTTCAGTCTCTATGGAATTGCTGTCCCGTTGATAATTACGGAACAAACTTTGAATATCCGTTTTCACGTCAGATTGTTTTCTTTTTTTCTTTACTCGTGGAAGTGTTGACCCGCTACGCGCTACCACTGAAGAAGAATTAAGGTCGGGCACTATAGTTTGGTCCACCGAATCTTGATCAACTAAATAAGGAAGAGAAGTTGACAGATTATCGACAGATTCATTAGTTAGTATTTTCTTTTCTAGTTTAATAACTCTTCGGTCTGGCGATCGCCCACGTTGCCTATTATAAACAAGTGCTTCACGAACGGTCATACGTTTTAAGTGACCTCGTGGATCTATTCTTGGGGTAACATTATCGTGTTTAGTATCGGATGAGTTTGCTGCTTGAGTATCATTTGTGGGATCTCTTTCACCACTCTCTGCTTTTTGTCTTTTGAACAGGGATGAAAGTGATCTTCTCCCTCTCGATGTGCTGCGACTGCCACTTTTCTCCCTTTTATGTTTGTCATCTTCTCCGTCTTTAGTATCACCTTGAGCTTCAGTGTCAAGCAAACTGTCATGTTGCTCCTTCTTTCGCTTTTCCTTCTTTCTCATTTTCTGATTTTACCTTTTAATATGTTTGTTGGTCTGGTATCTGATCATTTTCATACAGGGTTTTCTGGATGCTTTGGTTTGTATCTCTGGCATTTAGTCGTCTAGATATGTCATTAACAAATGAAGATCTGAAACGAGTAAGATGACGGTTGTTGATTGTACAAAGCTGTGTTTTTTTTATGTCTGCAGACAATAACACAAACTGATTTGCACCGCGCAACGGGGTTGGAATTTCTTTTGTACTTATTAATGCATTGTTATGAATAATGACACTATAAACATATCATTGCTATGAATATTGTCAGTGTAAACAATCCAAGAACAGGTAATGAGAATTTTGTTTTAATTTAACGGTGCAATAAACTGACTAAATATGCGGGCAATTTGTTTACAGTTGCAAATAATCTAATTCACCATACAATATTGTTTTAAATATTCAAGTCATTATCTTTGAAAAAAAATGTCAGAAATACCAATGATTAGATAATTTTGTAATTAAACCCCAAACTATAAATAGTGGTGAATGTTGAGTTTTTTCTTATTCAAGACAAAGCAAGTAGTGAATATGCTTATGAATGAGGATCTTTCTAAAAGTAAAACCTATCTCTATTTGATCTCGTTCCCGGTAAATAAACTATAGTCTGGTGTTTCAACATATCTCTTTTTTATAGTGTTTTATTTTATGTGGACGCTTAAACATTAGTCATACATATGTGCATTTTTATAGTAACTCATTTTTGTCGAAACATTCAAACAGACCCAGTTATATAGACGTCTATGAAACTCGTTTTCTGTGATTTTTATTATTCTATTTTATAGGGTTAATAGAAGTGATGCTTTGGCTGAATAGAACACAGTGAAGATCATACTTGGGATGTAGACAGATATGGGTCTACACTGGTCGGAAACTTAAGTATGGTTGGTTCTAGCCGCGTCTGCAACATCACATTAATAGACTACATTCGTACTTAAGCACTTCTCATATTTAGGTGAATCTTTATAAGTTATGTCTAAATTACCTTTGAAAAACTTGTTTAAGTAAACGCTTTCTGTAAAAACATCATTACAAGGTGATAAAAACAGTTGGTGTTCTATATTTTATGTAGCTAAATTGAGATGCACTAAATACATGGTGCAAGTTATTGTTATACCATCATATAATTAACGAAGATGCATTCGTGAAATGTGCACTTGAACTGTTCATAGTAACTGGGTTAAATAAACAACTCTTTAATGATGTTCCTTCATCACCAGTAATGTAAAACATGCAATTAAAAGCTCTAGACTTGACTATGTATTGAAAGCTGCAGTAAATACTTTTGCGGTCACATTTTTACTCTTTCGAGATTTTTGTTTACCCGTCTTTGCTCTTATAATTTTAAGCACTTTACTATATGTTTACAATTTATATTTAATTTTATGTGTTTAGGTACGTTGCAGAAAGTTTCAACTCATCCCAAATTTTACCGAAAAAAACACATTATTTTCAGTTTGCATCGGTGTAATTACCTCCCGCTGAAGGTCTCATATGTGACGCACCATCAAACGGGGCTTAAGGCCAGTGTGAGCAATAGATTAGCTTGCTCATCTGGATTGTTCGCCATTCATTTAAAGAAGCCCTGTAATGCAGACAATGTTAAGTCCGCAAACGGAACAGGTTTCGCACTTACCGCAAAATCAAAGTCAAGCAGACCATTTTTCTCATAGTACGTCACAGTATTTTCGCAATTGCCTGTCTAAAGAATCCAAGAATACAAACTCCCGACAGTAGTAGCTCCCTTCTTTCACAAAGCTATGCCTATATTTGAATTATTTTATTTTTATTTACTAAGATTTTTCAATTTCAAACATTTCTTGTCTCTAGAAGGTGTCGCGTTGATTTTTTGCTGGATTAACTCCCGTTAGGGTCAAAGAGAGATCAAGGCGTTGGGGTTTTGAGTTTTCACTGTATTATTTTTTCTTCCAAACATTGTTGATTATATTATTTATGTTTATCATTAGAAAGTATTTGCAATATGGTGAAATCTAAACGTTTAAAGAAAGACATTCAATTGGCTTTACCACTCTAACGAATATGTGTTTAATGCATTTAGAGTTTAAGATACTAGTATAAAGAAGAGTTTAACTTGTGATACATTTAATAAATATTACAGAAATAACTTATTTTGTTTTAATTGTAATTATTTGTGAAAACATATCTAGTTTTATGCACGATTCGATCTCTGATGGTATCCAGCGAAAAATGGTCACGGTTAATGCCGATCTTCGTCGGCAGTTGACAAAAATGGTCAATAACGTTGATCGTGATCAAGATAAGCTCAGGATAAACATTTTAAATGTTTATAATTTATTAATATAAATTATATATAAACTATGCAATTTAGACACCATTTTGTTTTTGAAATTTAATTTAAATCAAGTATGTCAGATGTTCTGAAATACTTTCAGAAAAATCAACAACAAAACAAATTATTCCATTTTGTTTTGCATCAGTAAGTTTAATACGTACATATCACTTAAAATACATTGTTACCGCCCACAACTTAACTACGAAAATATATTTTGGGTTTTTATTACGTCACAAAATCTACACATGGCGGCTTTAACTTAGCATCTATTTAAAATTTCATATCCTCATAACGTTTCAAGTATTTGTCGGATTTCAAAAATATTTTCTTGACCATTCTATCTTTTTAAAACTATGCAGAAGATACAGTAGTTAACTGAACAACCTTTTTAAAAAAAAACAACAAAACAAAACGGAATTTTGTTTGCATGTTTCATGTTACTCTCAGTTGTAAAAGTTACAAAGTATATGAAGATTGTTAATCTGGCCAACCAAAATCAGTCAACTCATAACGCTATGTTTTGTAAAAAAAGCAAACGTACTGAGTGCTAAGAGCTCATTTGTAAACTTAGGGCACAGAGTACGCAAAATAATTTGGCGGTATTGTGGTTGAATTTAATAATTTGGAAGCCATTTTGGCACAGCTGTCCTCTTTAGAATAACACAATACTCATAAAGTAACCACCGTAAAATAAAAGATGCTAATTTAATTATTAAAGTACCAAATGTTGTCTCGTTTCCAAGATATGACTCACCGATCGCGTTCACCAATGCTAAACGATTTCATTGATTGTTTTTGTGCGTTTTACGTGTAAGTTGTACGTGTAAATCGAAGTTAAATTTATCGTCAAATATATGGGCTTCTTTTTAATTTTTTTTCAATGTTGAAATGCTTTAAATATTTTCAGAAAGATTGTCATGCCGATAGAAGCAATACAAATCGGTTAATTATTAGTGGATAATTCGCGACAGGTTAACACAAAGAGATTGCGAGTTCGATTTCTCGCTTATCCAATTAAACTGTAGAAATTCAGTGTTTCGGAGGAGGTTTTAATTTGTTCAGTGTAGTAGTTGTATATTGTGTGTTTGTTACCTTACACCTGCTATTTTGTGTTAGGCTATAAGCATTGTAAAATGTTTTATGCTGAATAAATTGTATTGTATTATAATGTTATTAATCAAGTGAATTCATATTGGCGTTTTTATTGGGCCAAGTGTAGTCATATCGGCCCGAGGCCGTAGGCCGAGGGCTAATATGACTGCCCGAGGCCCAATAACAACGCCAATATGAATTCACTTGATTAATGACAATTATATTAATTAACAAAATATCCATAGTTCTCGATTTTAAAATTACTAATTTACCGGTCTGAAGAGATGAAGTGTCAGCTCTGATTTAAATGTTCAATCTTCAATCTACGCTAGTGACCTGGCTGGTATGAGCTACCAAGGAGATGCAGATATGAAGGTTGTTTTGTTTTGAATACAAAAACAGCCTGAACATTACTCTTGTTAATCCAGTCTTAATTTAGTTTTTCTTCAGATATATCCAAAATAAGTTTACTTTCTGGCACATTCCATCCACGATTTCCACATGTAAATACTGAATTTAACATGTCTGTAAGCTATCCAAACTAAGTTTTTATCCTTTTTGCAATGTTACGCTCAATAAACTTGCTCAAATGTAGAATAATCCACTAACATTCACTGTCTTTTTTAGTTTCAAGACTTTTTGCTGCAGACATCCGCGTTGTTGTTGTACTAACGAGTTAGATAAACTCTAAGATTTTCATTACACAGAAAGAAACCGCCAAAAGCGGCAACATAGACTTATCCTCTTCCGCTTTGCTTAAATGCACCAAAGTCACACTATCTATTATCATTTTTATCCATAAAAATTCGACTTAGAAATTCCAAAATGGCGGCATGTTTGTTTTTAAAAGGAAGTGATTCAATCCATATTGGACCAGTTCATTATCCAATCAGAATCATGCGATCTCATATTGGCTCAGTAAAACCCGTATTGGCCCAGGTTATCTCGTATTGGCCCAGTTGAGATTTCATATGAAATGAGTGCAACCCATATAAGGTGGACTGAATTGTACATATTGTGTCAATATTGTTTTAGTTAATTAATAATGTATTGTATTGTATTGTATTGTATTGTATTGTGGTGTGGTGTGGTGTGGTGTGGTGTGGTGTGGTGTGGTGTGGTGTGGTTGTTGTGGTGTGGTGTGGTGTGGTGTGGTATGGTATGGTATGGTATGGTATGGTATGGTATGGTATGGTATGGTATGGTATGGTATCGTATGGTATGGTATGGTATGGTATCGTATCGTATCGTATCGTATCGTATCGTGGCAGTACGCTGTGCGTCATTAAAACAACAATCCAGCAGGTGGCGATTTTAATAAAAGCAAAAACATTACATTTCTAAAACCAATAAAGACACGACACATGAGTCCTTATTATCGAAATGAAAATGAAGGTTTATATAAGAACTTCGAAAACACGATGCGGTAGAGCTAATTTATAGGACCTCTAAGGGCGACGTCATATGTATTTGTTAGGCACTTGAAACAGAATGTTCTATAACAGTATTTTCTACATGGCACAGTTCGTAGATTCCTCATCGCATTCTTGCCACTTGCCTGTACACATGGTAGTTATTTTCTTTCTACAAGACTATGTTCTGACAAGCAAACGAACGTGTTAATTGTTCGAATTTATGTTGTCGGAGAACTCGCTTGGCTAATGGCATGCCATAACGACGATATTTGTACCAGCTTAACAAGCTCGATATATACATCAATCTTTTTCTCGTTAAATTATAAAAACGAACTGGTACTTATTAATATAAGAAAAAACTACATGTATTTTATAATAAGTGTAATCAAGGTTAGAAAACAAAAAAAAACCCCAACTTATTCTTAAACAAACTTTCTGGTTGTTATTTTTCATGAAAACCTGCATTGATTAAGCAAAAAACTGCATTTATTTGCAATAAAATGGTTAATTGTTACAATGTTGCAATGATGTGGTGGAAATAAAATGCCCGATTCTTTGCAAGTTATGAATCATTTTATAAAAACCAAAATGATAAATTTTAACAAAATAAGATTTTCATATTAAAAAGAGAATCAATTTTTATTCAGAACATAAATTGTTAGCTTCACGTGAATGTACTCATAAATTGGAAAGAATGGTTTAAAACTGATACCTTTTGGATTGTTCACAATCAAAACAAAATGTTTCAGGAGAGAAATAAGATCAGTTCCAATAATAGAGATATATCAACAATCTAAAAACTAGATCAGTAATAACCATGTGATCTGTCCCTGAGAATTTGGTTCATGCTCAAATTAATGTAAGCGTGAAAATTTAATGACTTCATTTCCTTTCATTGTCTTAAAAGTCCATGTAAATATGCTAATAACAGACAGTTGCAGACAGTTGTTTCTTATATATAAAGGCTTGTAATAAACTATACAGTTTAAATTTGAGAACAGAATTAATTTGAGCACGATAGAAAAAGTTTATAATCAAGTGGCGAGGGAGAGAGCGGTTGTGAAACAATTTTGCTATTTACTTTATACTCGTTATAATAATGGGTAATAAATGATCATAAACATAGTACGTTACCGATAACTTATTAGTCAAGTTATTTCAAATGTTGGGTTTCAGCAAAATATTTTACAATACCTTGCATTTTAGTCAAAGTATAACATTGAAATATTGATATTTATATTGACATGTTACTTTCAAGATCTCTTTTTAATAAAAAAAATGCTTTATAATTTTTGTTTGTTAATGAATCCATTACTAACAATTTTATTCTTCTTGCAATTTTTTGCTTACTTTGCTTACACATTACCGAGTACTAGAAAACCATGATAATTAAAAGTTCCCTTTTCATCTTTATCAAGGTGAACACGTTTATTCGTTTTTTTATTCCTTAAAAATATATGGAACATGAGAGAAATTCGGCAAAATGTCATGCATTGTAAAACTTTATTATGCGTATTACAGAGAGTCTTTGGGGAGTCTACCGGCAGACAGTGTTCTGGTTGTGCAGGAAAAAACCTACGAAATGCAAAACAGAGACAGGAGTATTATTGGAAGGAAGTAATATTTATTAGTTTGTACAGAATTCTGAGGATTTTTCTGCGTTATAGATTGGTTAATAATGTACCTAAACAATGCATTGTTTCTGATTAGTGTATAATTATGTTTGTCCAGCAGACTGCTCCTCATTCTCAGGTTAATTAACAACAAATCAGCGATTGTTGTATTAGCAATTTATCCAAGGACAGATCCCGCACATTGCTTATAATCATTGTGTTCAAACGGTCAAAAAAATGAACGACATTACAGAACGGGCGTGAATACCACAACTAAAAAATCTATTAAGTTTAGAACATAAATCAGTAGACATTGTTCTGAAACAACCAAACTTTTCTGCTTTCTTTCATTTATTTTTACAAGATTTCAGTGAACACCTCTGTCACGAATAACAAGTGTTTTACATAATCTTCCCACCTTATCTTGTCAGATTTTGTCACTTGCGCGCCGATATGTATTCTTAAAACGACAGCTAAAGCCGATTAAACTAGACAAAACTTTTGCTTAACACAGTATAGAAAGCTTACAAATATTATGCATACAAAACTAGAAATAGCAGTTTTGCGTTGTTTTAAAATTTGCGAATAATTTTTTTGTGACAATTTAGGAGTGTGAATTTTCGATGAAGTTTTAAATCCACACCAAGTTGAATTACGCGGATCTAAGTCGAAAAATTCCAAGGCATGTAACATTTAAGTATGATACCGACACGTCTGCGTTTTCAGAAGATTGACGTCATTGTTTCTTTAGAAACGAGGTCAATCTATTCCGTACATACAATCAATGTGCTTGTTTTTCTCATTTCTCATTTCTTTTCGCAGGTTGTTACCTTCTACATTACTGATGGTATTGAATTTAATAAGAAACTTCTAGCCCTGTGATTATTAAAGTTTTTCATGTTCAACTCAATTTGAAAATTTGACGGTTTTAAAAATGTTCTTCTATTATTTAAAATAAAACATTTTAAACTGAAAAAATGACATAATTAATCAATAAAACATCTACAGAACAGAAATGTATTTCTTATTTATAAAGGTTGATAATGTTCTAAACATTTAAAGTTCGAGCACAGAATTGTGTTAAGCATGATAAAAGTTGTATAATCACAGTCCTGGTCTTTAAAAAGCATTATCGAAACTTGCATGTTGCAACAAATTAAAATACAATTATGATTTTCCCCCGCTTGCTTGAGGTATGGAGTAAAAGTAGTACATTTTACACGTGTTTCTCAATTACATATACTTCCAACGTTTCAGGTGGTTAACACCCACCCAATATCCAAGAAACGAGTTCAAATCAGACATGCAAAGTCGCCAGCGAGCTGCCATATGCTGTGTCTGCGTTTGATTCTTTCTTGATCTTATCACAGACGTCTAGTTTTATGATTATTGTTAGTTATAAATGACTTTGTTTTATTCCTTCACAGGGAGAATCCCATTGATAAAAGTTGTATTGGTGTTCTGAGCTGTTCCAAATATTGGTTATCACAATTTGTCTTGTTTTAGGTCTGCTGATAACAGGATTTTGCCATTTCTTAATAAACTAGCATGAAGTGGCGTTTTATTGTGTGCTTTATACGCTTACATGGTGTCGTTTAATTTCTTAATTTTATAACGTAATATTTACATACCCTCAGGGATAAACATAATTCAAAACATATTACTTTTTGTTCTAATTAACTCAACATTTCGGCTTTGGCCTTTTTCGAGAAAACAGTGTCAAAAAGATTTTTCAAAGTTGCTTTTTAAAAGCGAGAGTGATAGTGTAAACACTATTTTTCTTTAAAAAAGGCGACGGCCGAAATGTTGAGTAAATAATTAAAGTAAAGTAAAAAAAAACATCTTTCTTCTGCGCCTTAAAAACAGTTTTTTAACGATTAAAACCGAAAAATTTGACTTTGAATTCTTAATAAACGTATTTAAAAAGCATCACCCTCTTAGCCTCCGCAACTCTGCTCTACAACCTCCGTCAGTAAGTATTTAATGTTGAATATTCTATAATAATTTAGCACAGCTTATGCCACATTTTCGACCAACCAGGCAATTTCTTAACTTTTCTAAAATCACATAATTTACGAAATATTTATTTTCAATTTAAAATGAAAAGTCTTTGATTGCCAAAGTTTAAAGTGTTGTTTTGTATATGAATTTCTATTTCACCCGCTATCAATCGTTCTGTTGAAAAACCTGTAATTTTTCTAGATCGCAATTGTAGATTTTTATTTGCAGACTGTTTGATTCTGATGGCCCGATTGTCTGTTCCATTATCTTCATGCAATCTGTTGTCAAGTATAACAGCGTGAAGAACCAGTTTTATCGTAGCTGATTATTACACCCCCATTTTTTGTAATTACTTGACGACTCTAATTCATAAGTTACTTCCACAGTTTACAAAATATTGAAATTCAATAATGAATATGGCAGCCGACGAAATTTTTCCAGCAACGTTTTATTATTAGCAGTTAGCAGTGAGGCCCCGCTACTTATATAAAGAGAAGTTCGTTTATACTATAAAAATAGACTAAAGCTTGTAAAAATGTAGAAAAGGCGTTCTAGGATGATCAATCTAATTTAAATGCTACTGGTAAAATATAACTCGAATGAGTTGGGTCAGAGCGTTAAAACTAAAAACGCACGTGCATCTCAATCTCAATATTAAATCATAATATCATAATATTAGCCAAGGTTCGTTGCTAACGCATATCATCAAATGTATTTTCTTTACAAACAGCGAGTTATTTTACTGCAAACTACAATCATTAAAAAGCTTAATAATGGACTAACTGCGGCTGAATTTCGAAGAGACTTGAATTGGGACCCGTTTTGTTGTTAAAACAAGAATTTCTAGCAAGCATAACGACTAATTATATCAGTGTTTCTGAAATATTTCCAAATCGCTTTCCTCCATTCGTTGCCAAAATATTTGTTGCCATTATTTCATTATTTCGTTGGTCATTGCTTCGCTAAGTGACAGATCTAATTATTTTCGAACTAGTTATCGCAGACAGTGTTAATGATTGTTTTCTCTTCTGTTTACCATATACATGGGTAAACAGACGTTCTAAAACGGAACTGATTGGTAAAACAGACGTTCCCACCAACAAGTAGCAATCGTTACTTTCCAAATAAATAACAATAGATGCATTTCTTTTATTTTTGGATGCTGGAATTTCGAACTCATTTTCCCTTTGGATAATGATGATACTTCTTTTAGTTATTCAACTTCAGACGTTGCTCCTTTCGTCATTGCTATATCATAGATAAAAAATATCAAAATCTCTTAAACGGCAAAATGTCCTTCCATCAAACTTTGCACAAACGAATGCTATTAGTGCATGTTTAGTTTACAAGTTCGAACAGTAAAAAATAACAGACCTAAAAACCCTAAAATTGTATTTTCAATCAAACACAAAAAACGAAGCAATGGAAAACAACATTTCACCCTTAAATAAAATTGATTTGCGCAAAGTTTAATTGAACTGGTTTTGCCGTTAGAAAGATTTTGACAATTTTCTTTTTCACCAATGCATTGACATCTGCCATAGCACCTTAAACTCTGCCCAATATCATGGAATTAAAACAAGAAACAAGTCTCAAATACAAAGCATCTAATTGGTTGAAATGGAGAATCGTGATGTGCCACACCATTGATAAAATAGAGTATCAAATATCAAGCATTTGACTGGATACAATCGAGACCTATCGTTATTTAAACTTATCAGATCCTAGCGATTTGAGTCTTCATTTCAAGCAAATAGATGCTTCAGATTTATAATTTGAGACTGGTCTCCAATGCTTTGATTTCATTTTTTATTTTGAAGTTCTAAAGAAACAAAATTCAACGACAGTTCTCAAAAACACAAATTCATTCCGACATTTCAGGGGGATAAACCCCCTTCTTCAAGGAGCTTTCACATCAAGGAGTCAGCGATGTTTACATATTTTGAACGTAATCATGGTAAACATTACTGATTCCTTGATGCAAAAGCTCCCTGAAGAAGGGGTTTATCCCCCTGAAACATCGGAATGAATTTGTGTTTTGAGAACACTTCATTTTTTTTTGTTTTCACGTCGCACATGTATGTTATTCATTTGTGGACATATATATTTGTTATTCATGCATTCATCGCAAAAAGCTGCAATGCAAATATGCTTATATAAATGTGTTGCTCTTATAATATAGTTTGTGCTTAAGAAAGTTGCGTATCTAATTTCTTTAAGTCTATTTTTAAAATAGTACAACTGGGACCATACAACTGTCCAACACGCCAAAAAACCCCAACAATATTGAACCAAACATTAGCTAGTAATTTTACACATTTGTATATATTAATATTAAAATGTATGCCACTATCAAAACCTCCCTATGCAAGGACATAGTCGAAGTGCTCTTTTTTATAATACGTCTTTTTAAGGTTAATGCATTGATGTGATAAAATAGAGTGCAATTTTTAAACACAAACACATATATACTAGCGTTTGTTTCACGTTTGTATACCCTAATACACTTTAATACCCTAAGAAAAAAATATGTCAAACCCTTCTATTGTAGGAGACCGAATATACAAAAACTTAAAGACCTTTTAAATACGGAAAATAGATTTGAATTAAAGAAACTAAGTTTATTCATGGACATCATTAGAAAAACCATAAACTCATGACAAACTGTATTTCAAGGATAGCAAAATATCATAAAATTATATAACTGTACAACTACTATTTTCATAATAAACTATTATATGCATGTTCTTTTCCATACACGCTACTACTGTAATAATCTAAATCAGTATATTATTTGTATAAACTATTGCTGTTTAAGCATAATAATTTCGTTACAACTACACATATTATGTAATATATGTTGAATCGTCGTTTCCAATTATATTGTCGTCATTGATTAACATATTGTATGTATTTCATGTTTATTGTTGTTCTTTGTATTAAGAAACTTGGCATGTAAATAAAGTTTGAAAGTTTATAATACGCGCTCCTGGGTGGGGGACATGTGTTCCCGAAATCAGTAGTAACGAATTAACATTTTTTTCCCATTATGATGAAATTTCTCTTGTCTATTAATGATTACTAAAGCATACTAAGATTTTCATGCTGATATTCCTTATATTTTTATTTCCTGGAAATGCTATCCATTTAATGTTTTATTAAGCAATTAAACGTCCTGTATTAATAAATCAACATAGGCGCTGCACATTTATAATTATGTTTATATCCTCATTAAAATATTCACGCCGTGCTGGAATCATCCTTGACAGACCCGAATATTTTAGTTTTAAATGTATATTTGGGCCAAAATCCTAACATAACAATAATTAATAAATGTTTTTAAAACGGAAATTGTGGAATTCTAAAATATCACTAAACACATCTGGATTAGAATTGAAATTCAAAGAATGAATGCGATATTTAAAACCTTAAAAAAGCCGACATTTTTAGCGAGCGAACAGCAGTAGCAAACTTTATCATTTATATCGCAATGTTTAAGAATCTGCTGCCTTTGTACCAGTACGATATTTTTTACAATAACTAAAAGAATATTAGTTCACATTTATTTTGTTGAAATACTTTATTATAGTTTTTTGGTTTTCTTGAATAAATAAGAATATGGTGTCGGGCTATGTGTCATATTACCCGAGCCGTAGGCGAGGGATGTTATGACACCCAGACCGGCAATATATCCTTTCAATGAAAAAATAATTGTTTAATTATACTGCAAAGCATTTTCAAGCAAATGTTATTAGGAAACATGTCCTTTTCATTTATTTCGCTCATTTAATTCCGTGTTTTTTTGAGAACCGCAATATTACAATATTACATGCATGACGTCATTAATTTACCTGCGAGGCTTCACCACTATAGATCTTCAATGGACTATCGATTCGATATAACTTTTGAAAGATTTAGAATAATCTTATCGTTTTGAACTTTAGAAACTTGACTAAAATATTCTCTTTTACATTTTATGTAAGTTATCCCTAAGCATACCGCTTAATGAATTAGGAGATCGACTTAACATTACGCAATTTGCTGAAGTTCAAAACAATATGGCGGACGACAAAAAATGTCGGAGGCTTGACGTGAAGATTTTGGCACATGCATTTATTATCTACGGTCGATTCTTAAATACGGACGTACATCAACTGCAAATTAGCGAATCAAATTTTAGGATTTTTTTGCAGTATAATAATATCAAATGTGTATAATTCTCAGCTACAAATTAAAATGTATTTGACAAAGCAAATTACGTAGACCTCTGGCTATTTTGCCAATATGTCAATGTTACACAATAATTAGACAGGTCAATTTAAATTTCAATACCTAACTTTCTTGCCATGGATTTTGATGTTACTTTAATTAATCCACCATTTGACTTTGCAAATGGATATAATAATTCTTTAAATCGAGAAATATTCATCAATACAACGTATAAGAAAGCTATGTACCCAACAACTGAGATCCAAAAAAGTTTGATGTCAAGGACGGGATTGCGATATTAAACAAGAGGGCCATGATGGCCCTGAATCGCTCACCTGAGTATGTTTTTCAGGAAGCAACACTGCCTTGCTATGAAATGTTGGCACAATATGAGTTTCATCCTCGATCACAGACACCTGTGTAGCAATCCCAAGCTGTTTTTGATATAAGCTACCCATACAACAAGTTTGGAGTCAATAGGCCAAAGCAAACTCAAGTTATTAAGTGAAAATTGAATTTCTATTTTTAGTTACAGTGGCCGTGACCTTGACCACAGACATCTAGGTAGCAATTCCAAGCTGCCCGTTGATATAAAATACCCATATACCAAGTTTGGAGTAAATAGGCCAAAACAAACTCAAGTTATTAAGCAGAAACTGAATTTCTATTTTGATCAATAGTGACCTTGACCTTGATCACAGACACCTGGGTAGTAATCCAAAGCTGCTTCTTAGTATAAGCTACCTATACACCAAGTTTGGAGTCAATATGCCAAAGCAAACTTAAGTTATTGATTGGAAACTGAATTTCTATTTTTAGCAACAGTGACTTTGACCTTGATCACAGACATCTGGGTAGCAAACCCAAGCTGCCTTTTGATATAAGCTTACCATATACCTAGTTTGGAGTCAATTGGCCAAAGCAAACTCAAGTTATTAAGCGGAAACTGAATTTCTATTTTTAGCAACAGTGACCTTGACCTTGATCACAGACACCTGGGTAGCAATCCCAAGCTGCTTCTTGAAATTAGCTACCCATACACCAATTTTGGAGTCAACAGGCCAAAGCAAACTCAAGTTATTGAGTGGAAATGGAATTTCTATTTTTAGCAACAGTGACCTTGACCTTGATCACAGACATCTGAGTAGCAATCCCAAGCTACCTCTTCATATAAGCTACCCCACAGACCAAGTTTGGAGTCAATAGGCCAAAGCAAACTCAAGTTATTGAGCAGAAACTAAATTTCTATTTTTAGCAACAGTGACCTTGACCTTCACCCTATGGTAATGATTTGAACAACTTTTGCAGACATTAGTGCCAGGATGCTCCAGGACAAATTTGGTTAAAATCCGTCCAGTGGTTTCAAAGGAGATGTTGTTTAAAGGAAATTGTTGACGGACGACGGACGACGGACAAAGACCGGTCACAATAGCTCACCATGAGCCTAAAGCTCAGGTGAGCTAAAAATCCAACTTAACTAAACCAGTCTAAATTATCAATCATTAACAAGAGATTCAAGGCCTGTCTACAGCAGAATTTGTATGATGCTACAAAGGTCGTTCACTCATGTTGCTTATTTTCTGAATCCGGTAATTTTATGTTGTACACTTGGCCGGTGTTATTGCTGGCACATATTGCTTTTTTTATAAGCTGCCGCATTACATTTGCTGTGGTAGGTAATAATAACTGTATCATATTTTAATTCATAAAATGAATGATAGTGAAATATGCTTATCAGGACAGGCCAGAGCCTGAAAGCACAGCCTTTCCGCAAGACAAAAACGCAGAGAGAAAAGAGCATGGGTTTACACTATGATCAGTCTCAAAAAGGACACTACGAACGAATAAAGAAAACGAGTAACCACCTAGGTGCAGTCAATGTCAAAACATTTTGATAAAATACATATTTTTTTTCGTTTTTGTTCAGGATATCTGCGTATCATATGCTTTCAGTAATGGAGTAGAAGTTATTACATAATTATATTGTTGTAAAAATGTGAATATTATCCTGGATCCTTCATTGTTTTCTTTAAAAATGCCGATCAAATCCAAACCTGTAATATGTTTCGGATGAGTATTCCCGTTTATACCAATCAGTAATATTAGAGAAAAGATTTGTAGATTTTTTGTAATTGCAAACCTTAATCGTCGTTGGTAAAAGAACAACACGCCCAACTAGGTAATATGTAATATTAATTCAGCGTTAAGAGATAAGAACTTAACGATTGAAGGTATATTTCCGCTCTGTGTGTTTGTGTGCTTTTGCATGCAAATCTTACATATATAACTCCGAGTGCTCTGGACTATGTAAGGTCATTTTGTATCTATCCCTTTTTATTAATGGTGCCAAAGGCTTGTGATGTTTTATGTGTTTGTATGCATGGTTTTACATTCAGCATGTCGTGTATGTGGGGGATGGTGTGCGGCTGAAGAGAATTCACCAGGGCGACAGGTATATGTCTGTTTAGATAGGTACCTCACAGAGGGAGAAGCGCATGGTTAGTGCATCATATAAACGGTTTAAACCCCTCCGTGGAAAATGGAAACACCTCGGGTTGGTTCTCATTTTTGTTAATCGTTTGTGATGTTCTTTTAAAATTGATCATGTTATAAACTTAAACTTTCATTTTGGTTTTACTTTTGATTGTGAGGGAATGGTGTTTTTCTTGAGTTTGGCTATATTTCATATACACTTTTTTCTATACTGTAATTTTGAAGCCACTATTCGAACTCTCGTTCATCCTCTAAATTCAAACATTAAAGAACCCCGAACCATCATAATTGAAAAGATGTTAGAGGAAAGTTTTTAATCTGATGACGTCATTACTAATGTTTTCCTCCCGGCTTAATTCTAAATTCTAGAACACTTTTATGCATTCTAGCACAGAACACATCTTGATTCAAGGGAAATTAGAAACAACTACTCGAATTTTTTCTCTTGTTTTATTTTTAAGTCTTATAAAAGTCCATCTAGCAAGCAACTCTAATTTTGAAGAGAAGTCTAGTAAGAAAAATGAAAATATCAAACACGTTGAAGAAAGGAAGGAGCTTAGATATTAATCCAGTTTGACAATCTATCTTTTATCTATAATCACCTGTTGTATTAACCACGTGCTGTATATAAAAGCAAAGATAATTGAAAGAAAAATCTTAACATCATAATGACTTTTGCAGATTTAGGCACTATCTAAACAGACGTAATGTATTTTTTGAAAACAGTTCTATTAATCCTGAGTGCATAAATTTTGCATGTATGAGTTCCTTTATACGTTAGCTACAATAAACTTTTGCATTTAATAGCCACAGGGTCGTGGTTAACTCTTTAGGGCAATAAAAGATAGTCGATAAACAGGTGATATATAAATAAAACAATGTTTAATTGGACGATTTTATTCCGTTTAATTATCAAAATATAGCAAACATTTCTACATGAATGTAAGAATTAATTTCGTCTTGTTTCATAGGTATAATTCATATTTTTTCACAGGAGGTATGAAGGTTTGCGGTAGACCGTACTTTCCTTCAATATTACTGCAAAACTTTGCTCACGTTAATGATTACTTCAGAACAATAACCCGAAGAGCAGGCACTTAATCTACAATTCCAAGAGTTTTCGGTAAGCTACATTTTATCGTAATTGCCAAAGAAAATGATTTTGGATTTAATCAGCTATAGTCAACATAATTTGCATCGCCACTTTCATCGCTAATTAAAATACTATATACTTTTAGAATAACAATATACATTTGCGTGATTTTCTTTCAGATTATTAAAACTAACCCCCTGATTTTTATTAATGAAACTTCGTTAATTGATTTAAATTTACTTCTGGGAAAGGATGCTTCGAAGCAACTACTCGCTTCCCTTATAAAGGTTTATCCGCTATCGGTTGTCAACCTTTTTACTTTTAAAACCCCCCGCATAACTTTAAATGAGAATTATAATATCGTGAATGGCAACAGTGATATAATAATAATAATAATAATAATAATAATAATAATAATAATAATAATAATAATAATAATTAATAACTATTTATTAAAATATGATGCAAAAATATTGTGTACATACATGTAGAGGTATTTTCCAAAATCTTCATTATATGATGTATTTTAATACATCATTACATCCCTCTAAGATGAAGATCTAACAACTTGCAACTTTAATATTTTCATATCAGCATTGTAAACTCGGGTAACAATTAGTGTTACCTATGTACGAACTGATAAGCGCGGAGCAATATGTTTCACGTGTTAAACATTACGTTTCCATGCATTATCTACCCAGTCGGCCTTTTCACTTTTACCCAGGTAAGTGAACATTTCCCTCAGTTCTGCTCTTAGTACAGGTTATTCCGTAAGTTTCTATACAGCTGCAGGTAGCTGCCAAATAAATTCACTGTTGACTTAGCTGAACACTGTTGACATGTGTCTTGTCATTTTTCGATAGAAATGTTTGTAAAACTGCACCCTGATGAATGTTTGTGACATTTTCAGAAGTTCACAATCATATAGAAAAAAAAACATTAATAATAAAAAGGTGAAATATGCATATCAGGAATCGCCACATTCAGAAAAAACAGCCTCCCCACACAGTCAAGAAGAAGAGAGGGGGAGCATGGTTAATAAAATGATCAGTTTCAAAAAAGACACCACTAACAATAAACAATCAAAGTGCTGAAGGCACTGGGGTATTCACTGCCTCCAAATGCAAGCAGGCAGTGGAAGATTATTTTCACCCCTAAAGTTAATCAAAGATTCACAATGATTTGTGGTTGGAAAGGACTCCTTTACGTTAAGATCAATATCAGTTTCACCTCAAGTAATGATTTTTAAAATGTTAAAAAACAGAACGTTTCAACAACAAATTAAAATTTTAAAAAATGTATAGCTTATTTTCACCCCTAATATTAATAAAAGATTCACATTGAGTTGAGTTTGGAAAGGAATCGGAAAGGATTCCAAAAGTTCCGATGAAAATACCTGAAAAATATTTAGCTTATTTTCATCCCTCATATTAAACAAAGATGATTAGATCATAAAACATAAGATATCACAATATATCGTGATGTCCCTGAAAAGTCGCTAAGTTGAGATAATAAAGTCCTTTCCGAATGATAAAATGTCCTTTCCGCGGAAAGGACTCCTTTCCGCGGAAAGGACTCCTTTCCGGTATCTAGCTATACCCTCCTTTCCGTTTCGAAAATTGCGCTGTTGTGTCACGTGATCAGTATTCTTGGGCAAATTATCTATATCTCGCTATTTTTCGCATAGACAAAATTTATACTCGACAGATGAAAACATGTCCTCAGTACACAGCGCTTGGGAATACAAAATTAGTATACATTGTGTATCGGTATCCCACGAATGGTGGAAAGTAGTACTACTTTGTGTTGCGGTGTACCATAACCGGAAGTGTTGTCCGTTTTCGTGGGAAGCGAGCAGGCTCCAGAAAACGGTAACTATGTATTCACTGCTAACGCAGTGAATACAAAAATGAGAACCCGAGGGGTTACCGCCTTGGAACGGTCAGTGGCAAAACAAATTGCCACTGGGGGTTTAAACCAGGTTCTAGGGTGCACCAACCTCACACTTGCCCCAGCAGGTTCTCATATCACAAAACAAGTACAAGTTGTCTTGGTGAAAAGACTCCAACCCACTTATAAAGACTAGCCGCACTCAGTATTACGCCCACTTCATACACAGCCAAAAGAGAGAGAGAGAGAGAGAAAGAGAGAGAGAGAGAGAGAGAGAGAGAGAGAGAGAGAGAGAGAGAGAGAGAGAGAGAGAGAGAAAAACATTGGTTTACAAAACGATCAATTTTAAACATCACAAACAATTAAATAAAGAAAGAACCTGTAAGGGGAAGGGGTGGATGTTACCGCATTGAACTGGTAATAAGAAAACATAGACAAATTATTTCAAACAAACACTCTTTTCATCTATTGCTCTCTATTCATCTCTTTTTTTTCGCTGCGTTGAGAGGCGTGGTGTTTTGTGAGTGAGGCGATTCCTGATATGCATATTTTATAAAATATAGTGATATATTCGGTCTGTATTCCTTATTTAACAAAACGCTTTAGTTAATATAGTAATGACATTTCAATGAAATCAATTTCCGAGGTTGGTTCTGCTATTTTTGAGTATGCTGAAAGTTTTATGGGTGTTCCTCAGGGTTTTAAGGTAAATCATGTCTCTTTTACCTAGTCATTCTGATTATTTTACAGAATAGTTCCATGCCATTTCTGTCTTGTTTTCTTATAACTCTTTCTTGCAGCTCCAAGTGTTTTAAATACCCTGGATGTGGCCATTCCTGATATGCATACTTCACGTTCTTATGAAATCTGGAGTATATTTATTATCATGCATGCATATCATATGAAGGTACTTTACTTGCATATATATGAACAGCTGTTAGTCACATTTGATTGTCCGTAATCATTTGAAAACCGATATTAAAATGCTTCTTTATTAAACTAGATAAAATAAAAAACTTTGAAAAAAAAACAACAACAACAAAACAACTAACATGAAAAAAGTAATCAACTTTCTTCACGTCTACCATAGCTTCATATTAGTTTACAATATGCAGAGGATTAGATACGGTACTTCCACAGCGCATAATATTATAATAACAAAAGTTAATATCAATTGAGAATACAGTTTATCGTGGTTTCAATCTTACAGCAAAACAAATCTAACTGAAAATAAAAGCGGAGGAGAGATACGATCTTTTAACAACTAAATCAGGTTAAGAGCATGTTTTATTTGTACATGTCATTCGCATTCTCTTGACAGTTAAAATTCAAAATTAACCATACTCATACTAGAAATTATAGGTTCAGATACAAGAAAACAATCGTCCTTATAGTTTTCTGCAGCTTCTAAGAAACATTAATCAGCGATTTTCTGCCATTCATTTACTTATTTCATCACTGATAGTCCTCGTTAGCAGTCTTTTGACCTAGTTTTAAGACAAATGAAATGTTATAATAAAACACAGGTTTAATAAGTTTTAAAGAGAGAAAATAAAACAAATTCAGTTGGTTGTTTTTTTTCCTAGTATGGTATTCAGTTAAAGTGTTGTTCACTGCCTTTACTGACTGTTTGAAACTAAATCATCTATGCTGTATAAGCCAAATAAAGGCGAACAGTTCAAAATTTCACAAATTAAAGAAAACCTTTTGCAAGTTTTATCGCCGATACCCAGATGTTATTAAAAATACAGGTGAAGTTTAAAATCACTAAGGTATTTCCGAGCAAGTTATTTATATGGAGATTTAAATTATAAACTCAAAAAATAAGTTCTCCACGTTATTCTTAAAATTATTTGTAAATTCAAAAAGAAAAAAATGCCAACATGATATTCGATAGCGCTCTGCATGTCTGTTAATTAACCCATTTACAGTTGATATTTATGCTCACCTCATTTGTTGCACGACGGTAGCAGGGGTTTAAGAGTTTATGAAGATTGATGGGGAAATCTTGTACAAGAAACTAGAAGCCCGATATATCTGTTTCTTTTATTCCTGTTATCGTGTTCTTGCTAAATTGACATCAGGGGCTCTTGTCTCGGCAAGGTCATTGAGTACCCGCCCTTTTGCTTAACAATGCTGTTGGCTTCTTATATGTTTGTATGCTTTTGTATGCTATTGTAGAGTGGATGGACGGTATGAAATTATTTCACCAAGACAACCTGTACTTGGTTGTTCATGTGAGGTTGTTTAACCCAAGAACCTAGTTGACCGTTCCAAGGCGGTAAACTCAATGATTCTCTTTGTCGTTAATTGCTTATGGTGCCTCATTTGAAACTGATTCTCTAATCAACTCATGCTCTCTCATTTGGCCGCGTGGTAAAGCGGGTTTTCCTGCATATGGCACTTCCTGATATGCATATTTCTTTTTTTTCAAATCTAGAATAGCATTTCTGTTAAGTTTCTATTTTTGCTGCCCAGTTTTTTTCTGAAGCCGAGTACATTTTATTGTTTCTGGTCCATTACTTGCAAAATAAGCATTAATTAAGGTTATTTTGAGAAACAAAATACTTATTTGTAACTTGGTTTATGTCTGAAACATATTACTCTAATAAATCTTAATAGAAACAATCAATATTCCGGATGCTTTGTGCATAACTACTCCCCAAATATGCACAAACATTCTTGTATCATTACTGCCAATGTTATGTCGTCCAGAAGTGCTCATTCAACCTTGAGTTGAATGTAAGGAAGTCTTATAGTTTTTTAGCTTTGATTTTACTTATGTTTTCTTCAATGGCTGTTATAAAAATAATCCCACTTATCATCGTAACTACTCTCATTGAAAAAAACTACATGTACGAGTACGTACGTATGCATGCATGTATTGCAAAGTACCTGTTAAACTTGTTTCATAAAGCGTCTTTTACAAAGCATGACGACTAATGTCAACTTATAATAATATTTTTAACTTATTATCCTCTATGGCGTGAACAATTTATCTTTATGTCCATTGTACTTTAAGGGTTTATTTGTGACGGATATTTGGTGTTAAATAACTTCTCGTAAAATAATTTTGAAGAAGGTCTTTATCCTGCTTTAAAGCATAGTTTTTGTATGCATAATAGTACTGACTTTATTGATTTCACCTTAACGATTAATAAATATTAAAAGATGGTAAATGGAGCCTTATGCATATTTTCTTCATCGGTTCAAGTCCCACTTAATCCAGAAAGTTTTCTTTTGTTTCGTTCTTTTCAAAAGATAAATAATTATTATTTAATTTGGAAATAATTAATGTACATAGTTATATTTCCATTAGTTATCTTACGTGTTTCTCTTTTATAATAAAACACTGAATCATTGCTTCGCTGTATCCATAAGAATGATGGATTATTTGAATTACAAAACTTATATTTGTTGTTTATTTGTTGTTTTCGCAGTATTATCTCAAACCAGTTAAAACGTTGTGAAGGAATTTTTTTTCTAGAAAAGTGTGGAAAACGTTAGGTGAGTCATTTGCTTACAAGTTTCAAACAGGCTAATAACACACACTGGCCTTAAACGTAACATTTCTTTATTGATCTGATTGATTATCGAAAGATACGAAGTAAGTAGTTAGCTCCCTTGAGTCATGTTCTATGCTCAATGAATATAGCAAAAGTATGTGGTTTCTTCATATATTTGGCTGTCAGACAGGACCTTGTACACACTTTCTGGCTCTAGGTGCATTTAAATGATAAAATTATCAACTATAACTAGATGAACAAGCACCTGTGAAAACCATCGACCTGGACAAATATAAAAATACTGCAGTCTCCGTTTTACTGAACCTTTACTGAAATTAAGTAAATACTGTTTGAGTTTGATACTATGATCTGGAATGTTAACGCTAAAGAAACAAAAACAGTTTGGATTAGATCATACGTAAAAAGATTTTGGTTCTGATTAAGCTTTGTTGATTTGGCTTCCTGTTCGATAATTTCACACTTATCGCCGTGTGAAGCAATACATAACAATCCGAGACAGTCTCTTATTATTACTTAATTGCCTTAAGTCAGACTATTACTTATAACAATCGTAATTACGCTAATTCTTGGGACACTTGGCACAATCGGACATACAACAAAATAAACGAAATTAACGTTTTCACGAAATTAATTATTTTTGAATCCCGTCTTTTTGGAATACTTTAAGGATTTGAGGATTGGTACTTTTCCTGTGTCCCTGTTTTATGACACTTTAATAAACGATTTTTTAAGTCCTTCAAGTTTGTACGGATTATGTGGTCATGAAGACCACCAGTCATTCTTCATCTTATCCATATTTTGCAAATTAAGAAATAGTCTTTGCACCAAAAATAATGATGTTTGGTATAAATTAAAAATAAAACAACAGCATTATTACTCCTGTAGTTAATTTGAGTCATCAAAGTTAATTCTTATCGGTACAGACTTATTCATGTTTACATTTATATCACCGACAAACGTGTGAAAATGTCCCAAATAAGCCATCTGTTTCCAGTGGCAAGTATCCCATTTTGTGAAAACGTCCTGTCATGTATTTAGATAATACCTTTGCACACAAAAAAATAGACGATACTCAAAATATTGGGACAATTTTAACAACCTGTCCTAAATATTGGGGCACACAAAATTAAGTTAAAAGTAATTAGATTTAGATTTAAATGTCCAAGATTTAGGGTGATTATTATTTTATTACACATATTCTTTTATAGCCTTTAAAACTCCTTTTAAGTAGAGACTTCGATCGCAGTTGAACTGGTCAGTATCTTTGAAGTTTTGAGATCTGATTCCGTAAGAGTCCATTTTCTTGAAAAGTCTTTGTTTGATTGCTGGATCTAAGGTCGGCTTTCGACTCAATATCCACGCAAAATCAAGGCGTCTGATGTCGAAGACGTTGATACACGAGTAAATTAAGGTGTATGTATCATAGTCGGTCTCCAGAACCCAGTAATCGACGTAGGGAGCAGCTGAAACTGATTTTCATTCAATTGTTACACAAGCAATAACTTATAATTTCATTATGTTTACATATTTCGTATGAGCACTAAAAGTGAAAGACGCTTTCAGTAAACAAAGCCTTCCAAAACAACGATAATGAGAGGCTGAAAAGACTACCAGTTGATAAACTGATCAATTAAAAAAAACAACAACATCAAAACAATTAATAAAAACAGTACCTGAGGTGCCAACTTAGCTCAGTCGGTGGTAAAGCATAGGGGTTTAAATCAGGTTGAAGCGTGCACTAACCTCACACTTGTTCAATTTAAGATTATCGTTACATCAATGTTACAAAATTTGTGTGGTGTACTTATTGTACTTACGTCCATCAAATTTAACCTTGATTTTTGCCCGTTCTTTCGGATCTGGGCTGAAGGCATCCCCAGTTGCATTTTTCTCGTGGTCTCTGAATAATATAAGAACGGTTTGTATCCAATCTAATTCTAAATAAAATTCATTCCCAATATTGTACACAAAATGGTGCTAGATGGTAATTTTACAATATTGACCCCTTAGACCTTTGTAAGAATTAACCACTACGTTACAAAACACAGCCTCCCCACGCAGTAACAATGAGCAAAGAAAGGACAAGAGAGTGAGACTATATATATTTTAATTAGATATATGAAATGACTCCTTCTAAAATATAAATCGTTTTAATAATATACGTATTTGTTAATAATAAACAAGAATAAATTTATAGAGGGTTATATACTCACTCTAAATCTAGGCCAAAGTTAAAAACTACAAAGTGACCGTTCGTCTTTGGCCAGTATGTCGCCGTAATGCACTTCTGTTCATCTTCAAAACTGCTGTAAAACTTTGTGATTTCATACCATTCGCCAAGATACTGAAATATCAATATGTTTGCTGATAGAGTTGTCGCAATTAAAACTGCAAATTGACTAATAGGAAGCTTGAGATATGAATATGGTTTCCATCATTAGTATTTATACAATTTATCTTTATGTCCATTGTACTTGAAGCGTTTATTTTTGACGGATATTTGGTGTTAAATAACTTCTCGTAAAATAATTTTGAAGAAGGTCTTATCCTGCTTTAAAGCATAGTTTTTGTATGCATAATAGGACTGACTTTATTGATTTCACCTTAACGATTAATAAATATTAAAAGAGGGTAAATGGAGCCTTATGGATATTTTCTTCATCTTGGATCCCGCTTTTCTATTTTACATTTTATAATTTGCGAAAATCATCCGTCTCGTAAACATGCTTTGTTTATTTATAAACAAAGATAGACAACAGATAGATGCGTGATATAATCGAAGATATGATAATGGGATTTTGAAAGCCACCAAACCGAAATAAAAAATATTGCAGTCTGGATTTTATTGGGTCTGTTCTTGGACAAAATTGGATCGAAACCAAACGACGTTAAACAGGACATGTATATTCATGTATACAATGAAACAGCATGCATTTTGATTTATCTCAAACGATGTTGTGTTCGATGAACATGGAATTTCAATGAGGTATTTGCTATTTTCAGATAAATGCAATTACATGATCAGCAGCTAATCCCCAGTTGATAATGAATGCTTTTAAAACAACAACAACAACAAAAAAACAACAACAAAACACTGCAAACACATACCAACACATATTCCAAAACATGTTAAAAACACTGCCATTTCTCGCATTAAAATCTTCTAGCCGACATATTGTTCTTCTTGTTATATCGTTCACAACGAAAAAATCTAAATTAGAATAAAATATCATATTTACCTTTGTAGAGTTAAAGTTCGATTGAACTGCCACCTGTGGACATTTCCCAAACTCGGGAACCTGAGCCCAGCATTGCAGCAATGATAGTAACGTTAAAATAGGTTCCACTGATCTCATTCTCCTAAGATACTGTCTTAAGTTAAGATTTTGTTTATATATTTTCGCCTGTCCTAGATCTACTTCTAGTACATATTGATAAGGATTGTTATACATCAGAGAAGATTTTTCAAAATTAAGAATACATATCGAGTACAGTTACACTGACTTCTGAATTTCATTTCGGTGTGTTCCAAATATGTGTGTGTCCAACACGCGAGGTTTGGAGGAAAAAGACATTCTACTGACATAAACCACACAGCTCCTTTTCAAGAAAAAAATATTATATATTATATGCCACAATATCAAACACTATGGAACGATAGCGTATTCCAGGTAGGAGCGAAATTTTATCAAAACGTGAAATATGCATCAGGAATAGCCATTTTAAAAGTTACAACCTCCCCACACAGCGAAAAAAAGCATAGAGAGTTTAGCTTTCATAAATCTTATCTTACGTTGAATCTGCTGAAATCACATCAATTCATTTCAATTCATATCAATCATTTGGTAATATTGACGATTTGAAATTTGAAAAGGTAAGATTTCGTTAAATACTGACTAACCTTAACTTGATCAGAATAATATGTATATGTTATATTCTATTTCGACAAATACGCATTTATAATAACATAACACTTTTTTTTCAGTACGCATGATGTAAAGTTTTTAAGAGAAACGTGCAACGTTATATAATATTACAATATAGTATTTCTCAACTTTAAACTTATTGAAAATTGTAATGATTACATTGAAACAACATATTTTATTACACTAGCTTGATTAGGAATTGCATTATAATGTGAGCAAATTTTGTTTTGTCAAAAATACCACATGAATTTGGTATTCTGCTGAAGTATTATATAGTTATTTTTTACTCGTTTTGACTATTAAATATTATTTTTACCGCGAATCGCACTAAAAGCAAAGTCGTCTTTTCAATATAATGACGTCTTTTTAAAGAATTACGTCATTTTCCCAAAGACACGTCTTCTCGTGACGCTCCTAATTTACAAAAGTAGACAGTTTTAACGTAAATCTTCTGCTAAATCGGTCTAAATCAATGTTTAACTAAAAACATTTCAAACGCGAATTAGGAAGGTACCCTTTCTTATGATATTCTTCTAGGTAAAGTTGGTCTTTTTGCCTAATTACCACGATAGTGTAAATCTCGCCCATGAAGCTTTTGATTTTTTTTAGAAGAATGCTCCTAGACATTTTGTTATGCTTCAGAAATAGATGAACCAGACATAATTTGAGGTAATTATGAAACCTTTTTTAAATAAAAATATACGTTTTACTTCAAAACACGGATACAATATTTATCTAGATTTCATTTGGAGGCAATAAATCACTGACTCTTTACAAACAATAAAACAACGCTAAATATAAGAATGTTATTGTCTTCCAAAAACCAATATATGTTTGAAAATGATTTGCCACAGAGTTATCCCATACGCACAGTAGTGTCAGCCTTTCGTTCTTATATAATACAAGAATTTCTTCTAAAAGCCATATGAAAAACTAAATAATCATATTTTGACGCTAATTAGCTTGCTTTGTTTCTTTATGTGTACTTACGATGTCTTCGTATAGTTTGTACTTGTCATTTAACCTTGCATAATTTTGCATTATACCAGTACTGTGATTCTTTATGTTATCCTATATAATATCATAAGTACGTCGTTTGACATCGGCGTCACTTCCCAGTATGACAAACAATCCTGAAGAAGGCATTATGGTCGAAACAGTTGTAATAAAAAGTTGAAGTTTTGACCTCTATTTGTGATTTATTTAACTATTCTTAAAGATATGATATGCCATCATTTTCCTCATATACACTTAAAAAAATAGGTAGGGGTCACACAAAAAATATGTTACTTAAAGTCAAGAAAAACATAACTATATTATTTTTTTTATTTCCATTGGAACTTTAATATGAAAATTTCAAAATTTTATTCAAACAATCGTTACATGAACACATTTACAATATGACGAAACATAATTTTTCAGTTTGTCCTCAATTGTTTTGAGTCAATAAGAGACGCCGCTGATTGTTTTCGAAGCTAAAGAAGTAAGAAATACCTTGTTATTTAGATCACTTCTTTGTTGCTCTATATGATTATTTTCTCGGTTTACTGATGGTATTCAAGCTTGTAGATACAAAAGTGCACCAGATAATTTATCTGTTGACAACTTATGCGACCTCATAAAGGTCCTTTTAGAAAAAAATATGTTCAGTTTAACGGTGGCACCAAGCTACGCTTCTTTTTATGAGTAAAATTGATTTTTTTCCCAAAAAGTTCCCTAAAATTAGTTATTTACAAAGCGGATGTTGTTTGTTTAAATTTTTACATATATTTACTTATACTATTGAATCGTACGATATTTTCCAAGTCCCATTTTTATTTAAAAAAAAACAACAACAATAATTACGCTTATCAGAAAAAATCACGGGGAGTTAACATGCCTTCTCCAAACAGCCAAAAGTTAAAGAGAAAGCAAGTACACGTTTATTATATGATAAATTTTCAGAAACAAAATATCCCCCAAAGAGTAAAAAGAATGTTTACTGTCTTGGAACGGTCATTTGCAAATGGAGGTTTAACCAAGATTCTAGGATCGGCACTTGCCACCAAGGACAAACGTGTATATGTTGGCTAGGTGAGTAAACGCATCGTTCGTACTTATCCGAAACTGTTTCAAACAATAGAACACTCCATTAACAAGAAAAGTAGCTTTTGATATTGTAAGGGAAAATGTTTATGTACACAAGGATTTGTTCTGGACTAAATCACATGGAGTTGATTCATCAAAAACACGGTGACGTGAAAAAAGAAGCTGAATAAACTCAACTTGGTTTTTTAAGATTTCCCAAGTAACCTTCATAAATACTTATACTCCCGTCAACGTCGTGAAATCAAAAGGAAGGGGCAAATCGAAGTTGGTTAATTATATCATGTACTGATAGATAGTTTACTCTTCATAAATACTTCATGGCAAATTCAGTTTAATTTATTTTATGTAAATCATAATTATCTTATTTATTTAACTTATTCTTATATTAGTTTTCTTAAGTCAATGATTGATCCTGTGATTGTTTGTTCTTGTGATAATCTGTTCTTAGCAATTATTATTATTTTTTTTATATAATATGCTTACACAATCTGTTCACTAAGGTGGTTGTTTCTTAACAATTTTGAAAACATTGACTATTTGTGATCCTATTTTAATCTCCCTATGTCATACAACACTATATCTCAAGGACCACAATGGAAATAAGAGTAAATTACTACTCTTTTTTTGTGTTATCCTTGACATTTAATGTTGAGTGACATGGCTGTATTAATTCATACTTTGTTATATTGTTTCTGTATGTCTTAATATTTTATGCCATGTTATTACACATTTTATGTTGAAATAAATCTATCTATCTATCTATAATTATCAACCATGTAGTGAGCTGGAGTATCCAGTCGGTAGTCGTTCTTCTATAACTTTGCTTTAAAAACTTTATTATTTTACGTATCTGCAAAGAAATTCCTCAATCGAACTGGATCGTTTGCCGTTGATGTTTGTCAAAATACACGGACGGCTATACTAGTATAGGTATGACTGTGCCTTTATTCCCCCTCTGGCCTCCAAATTTATTTGTCGTCCACCATGTTGTTTGAAATTTCGAAAACAATGCACATAGATCTGATCAGAAGTTCTTTTTGAAACAATCACACAAGTTTCAGACAAAAATGGAATAAAAATCTATTGATGAAATATATACTGAACAAAAATAAAAAAGTATCCACTTTTTATGCTTACATTCTCATTAACATATTTTCATTTAATCAGGAACGCTTTGAATGGTGTTTAATTGGTTAAACTCAGTTGTTTTTAATTTCAATTGTTCATTAACATAATCTTCTACACCAAGACCTAAGCAGCGGCCAGTCGAATAATAATTAATAATGGATTACAAAACACTACATATTCAATTTAAAGGGAGGTAATTGGAAATGGTTGGAATTTCTAGCGTAGTTTATAGAAGACTAGTTGTTTTATTGATGAATGTTTTGTGATTTTATTGAACACAAGAGGTTGAAAGATTTATTTTATTCCTGATCCTTGAGATTTGAAACTGATCTCCAGATTAAATTTTATGATCTTAGGCACTGGATTCATGGAATAATACAATAGCAACTATAAAAAAATTCTCCCAAATAACAGTTACATCCAAAATTCGTCTATCAGTCTGTAGATATGATATCAGTTTTTTAAACCCACAGATAACTCTGCAATACCAGTAGAGCTCAAGCCGAATCCCTCAAATTAGCTTAAGTAAGGTCTTTTTGTCGAAGACCGGGATATTGGAGCTTCGTATATTGAAAATGGGTTTCATCATAATATAATTATTAAAAAACGGAAAACGAATTTTACCATTAAAAATAAAATTTATGTGCCCACGTTATTATGCAAGTTTGTGTAACTATTACTCAGAAATAATTTTTTACCTTATAAGTAAAATGTGTTCAACCAGCCCTAAACATTAACTAACAAGTCTTAATTAAAATAAGAACAACAGTCATTAAGTATTGTTTGATAACAATGTCTTTCAGTTCAGAAATGTCGTGTGACCGTGAAGTCCATTTAGTTAGACCCTAAGATACACTAGTGGTCAAGACCGTGTATAGAACTCTCGGACTGGTTTAAATAGGGTTTGTTAATGATTTCTGTGAATTCAAGAGATGGCCTTAGCAATTAAAATATGTTATATCACTTTCTTTAATTTCGACATTGATTCACAGTGAACAAAAAATTAAATGGGCTGCCTGTTTATTTCATTACACATGTACATGTAAGAGTTCAATAGATACCTCGAAGGCAGTCGGACTGGTCATCGTCTTTAAAGTTTTGTGACTTAATACCATAAGAGTCTATTTTTTGGAAGAGTCTTTGTTTGATAGCCGGATCCAACGTAGGCTTTCGACTCAGTATCCACGAAAATTCAAGGCGACTGACGTCGAAAATGTTGATGCAGGAATAAATCAGTGTGTAGGTATCATAATCCGTTTCCAGAACCCAGTAATCAGCATAAGGTGCATCTGCAACATATGTTATTTTAACTATCAACAGAATGAATGTTAGACTTTAAAATATAGATACACATTTGTGAAGTACCATTACGAAAATGGGGCTTGCTGACTTCGCGAAAATGGAAGACCTTGATAAAACAGGGAAAACCATTTTATATAAATGCATTATATATGTTTTCTGATTAAAAGACTTTGATCAGACTGTGCTGATGCTAATGATCGGGTCTACACTGATCTCATAAGACATAAGCGGTATTTTGTAAAGATGCATCATATATTTAATTAGTCGCAGCATCGTGAATGCAATTATCAGACTGTATTGATTTTTTAACTATACACACGAATGGAATTTAAGTGTTATTGTAGAATTGGTGGCATATTTTATTTAACAATCGGGTCGATATTTAATTGTGTCATCGGTTTAATAAATGCATTTGGGTTGTTTAAAACGTGTGTAGCCCGAAATGCTCAATTTAAACAATCTAACTTTTTCATATTCGGATGAACGCCATAAACTATTAATTCATTCTTATTCCAAATCGCCTTTTAATAAAAATGTTTCAAAAGCAGTGAGAAGATTTACTGGTTTGGCATCTTTTTTTCGACAGCAACTTCTTAAAAAACGCGTGTCGAAATGACGTCACTAATCAAAGCCTCGTAATCTGCCCAGTATCTTGTGAGCGGCAGTCGTGCCATCTGTTTTTCATTGCAAAATTTAAGTAATAAGAGAACAAATTCGTCGCAGAAAAAGCAAGATGACTGTTTATATACTAGATAATGCTTAATATATTATTTATGTTATATGTTACTTTAATAAATGTAAAGGTTCTCATTTTTTACAATACTTACTTTCGTCAAATTTAACTTTAAGTTTAGCTTTTTCGTTTGCATTTGGACTGTACGCGTCACCAGTTGCATTGACTTGATGATTCCTGAAACATATACATATTGAACGGTTTGTGAACACATTATGATAGCAGGGATTGTTGAAGAATTCTGAAGGTCCATGTACATTGTGTTGTATACATGGAACATGTTGACACTCCGCGTAAGACATATTTTACTGAAGACCGACGTGTTTTATGTGATATCGCATTGATTTCTACGTTACCAAAAAGCTTTATGCTTTCTACTTTGCTGTATTAAAATCGTATTCGGGAAAACGTTCTTGCTTATATACGGTGTTTGCGAGCCGTCATTGGTTTTAAGTGGATGTAGTTTACGATTACCGTAACGATTTTTATATTTTGTGTAAGTATTTACCTGGCACTAACATGTTCGAGAATTTTCGTTTTTAAAAGCTATAATTGTATTGGAGAGAAACATATTTACGATTTAAATAACCAGTTAAGTCAATATTGATGGATTAAATACAATTTTATATTGAATATTCTTGGGTGTCAGGTAAACATTTGCGTATTGCGTACAATACTGTGTAAAACGAAAGAAAAGTGCAGATATTTCTAGTTCTTACTGGTTCCTTTCTATGTTCTTTGATACTGATTGTTAATTCAAGAGCGAAAGTCAAGGTCTCTGTAGAGTAGTGGCTAACTCTCTCGCGTCGCAAGCGGAGGCCCCGGGTTCAATACTCAGGAGGGACACTTTTTAAATTTAATTAACGTAAAAGTTGGTAGATTTCTTCTCTTGCAACAAGCTGTCATTATTTATATTTATTAAATTTCAATGACATTTATTGAGATCTAACTCTACAGGAGATATTTCATTGAAACTGAATAAATGTAGATCAAGATTTAATGTAAGGCATTGCTTCTTGTTTGAACAACTGTGGCAATTTGATTTGCCATTGACCGTTCCAAGGCGGTAACCCCTCGGGTTTTCATTTTTGTTAATTCTTTGTGGTGTCCTTTATGAAACTGATTAATTTTATTAACCATGCTCTCCCCCCCCCCCTCCTTCTTCTTGACTGTGTGGAGAGGCTGTTTTTTTCTGAATGTGGCAATTCCTGATATGCATTTTTCATTTTTTTTATCGACTTATTATCACTGTATGAAATTGTTGCAATAGCTTCAACATTTTTTGAAAGACATTTTCAATAAATTTATGAGTTGTCATGATTCGGTCGCTTAATAATCTCTAGGTCATACTAAGAAGGCAGGGAGGGTTCGTCAAAATCTATAACAAGTCAAATAAAATAACTAAACTGTGTCTGCTTCGCCTCTCTATATATCTTTCTTTCTTATATACATGTATATATAAATCTTTTCCAGCAACGCCGTTTATCTTTTTTAAAGATATTTCTTGTTTTCGATATGACTCGCGTATCACCTAAGCTGAAGTGAAATGATCTTGGATATCTAGGAAAATAGAAGTCGAATTCTATTTGAACATGTTGCAAACATGTTTGCCGCTGTCAACTATGAAAATTTTGATCTCTTACGGATGGATAAAAATTTGCGTTTATACATCTTGCCGGCCGCTTTTCAGCACACTTAACTGCTTAATTTATTTAACTGAATGTACCGTGCACCGCCTATTTAGGCGATAATATATAATTAAATGAAATGTCAAAGATAGAAAAGATCGTGTCAAACTAGTTACAGCTTATATATTTTTCAAACTATAAAACCAGTTACGATGCTTGATATAAGTTCAAAATTTGTGTGCAGATACAAACAGCATTCCTTCTTTATTTTGTCTATAATACAAATGCGTGTATATACTTGTAAGAAGAGACATTAAAATATCATCAAAGCTTCATCGTAAAATGGTGAAGATCATGATACTTACTCTAAGTCTAGTCCTTCATTAAACACTACAAAGTGACCGTCTGGTTTGGGAGTATAAGTTGCGGTATGACACTTCTGATTGTTTTCAAAACTGGTGTAAAACTTTGTAATTTCATACCATTTACCGAAATACTGAAAAATAAGTGATGTCTCATTTTTAACAATTAAACATTTTATTAAAACACTTTTCAATCTCTTCATCTATTTCGAAGCCAAAAACATAGATGTTATCATGATATACCATAGGAGTGTTCAGCATTAAACTTTTTCCAGATAAAATATGTGTTAAGGAGCGGTAACCATATTTTTAAGTTTTATCAACCTTCATGAGTTTCGGGCATTTTGCAAACAGAAAGGTTCGATCCTGTTGTTCCGAAAGTAACCATGCATATGCCAGTAGGAGAAACTCATCGAATGCCAACGTTTAGTAAATATTCGAAAAAGGTCCCATTTTTAGAGTTTTTATAAGGTAAGGGGCTTTGCTATTCTCCATTTTTAACATTATTTCCAAAAATTGTAAGCTTTGCTATTCTCCATTTTTGTGTCTCCCTTTCGAAGTGAAGGTGTTACAAAGGGATCGCTGTGTCCGTCCGTGCGTCGGTCTGTCACGAAAACTTAACGTTGGCTATAATTTTGCATTTTTTATATTTCTTTATGAAACTTTCAAATAACATTGCTTATGACCCATTATTTAGGTCAATGTCACATTTATTGGAGTTATGCCCCCTTTTATACTCGGATTTTGACACGAAAACTTAACGGCTTACCAGACTCCTCCAAACCACGTTCATCGATAAAAAGAAAATTATCAGAATCTCAATAACGGCAAAATAGCGTTAAATGAAACTTGGCACAAATTATGTTATTAATGTATCTTTTTTTGCAGATGGTAAGACACGTTAGAACAGTAAAGAAAAATAGCAAGAACTAAACATTCCCTCACTTTCTAATTACATAAATTCACAAAAACTAAACAAAAAACATCATTTTAAATGCCCACATGAATAATATGATACTGACAACAATATATTGTGTCCTCATGACTTACATATGTAAACTTTACGAGATATTAGTAAAAGTGTGTTTGACCTTCAATTTCCTGGTCGCTTTCTGGTCGCGTAAACGGATGACAATCACTGATTTCTCTTAGTAGTTGAAAGATTTTTTTTACAAAGTACACAACATTTTCTTGTCAGTATCATTGCATTTACGTGGGAATTTAAAATTACTCGTATGTTTTGTATCGCTTAGTTTTTGTGAATTTATGTAAATAGAATTTTAACTTCTAGTGTTTTTTCTTTACTTTTCTAACGTGTCTTACTGTATGCAAAAAAGATACATTATTAACATTCATTTGTGCAAGTTTCATTGAACGGTATTTTGCCATAATTATTAAGATTTTGATAATTTTCTTTTTATCGATGAACGTGATTGGTAGGAGTGTGGTAAGCCCTTAACGTTGACAAAAACTTTGCCATTTCTCAATATTTCTTTATGAAACTTTCAAATTTTATTGCTTATGACAACAACCTCGTGATGATGCCAAATTCTTTAGGTCAAGGTCACATTTGATGGAGTTATGCCCATTTTGTACATTGCATTTTTATTCCGACATAGTACCAGAGGGTGACAACTGAACACCCATCTAGTTATCTTTATTTATTAAAATATTTTGTTATATTTTATTGGGATATTCCATGATTATTCCGTATATAAGTAATACAAATAAACAGGCATATAAAGAATCAATTTTTTTACGAAGCGTCTTATAAATTTGCAATGTTCCTGCTCTATTCGACCAAGTGTAATAATTATATTCAAAACAAACATGAGAAATCTAGATGTTTCCGTCACCATATCAGACTCCAGCATTATTTTTGTCTGTTATAAAACACGTTCTTTTGGCCGACTATTAACACTGTATTTTAAGACAAGCGAAATTAAATAAAGAAGAATACGACGAAAATGCATTTGTAAAGGCCTAAAAACAAGCAGTTATATTTTGCCTATGTTTGAGCGTGACAAAGGGTTTATCCGTTTTATGCTGTTTCTATATGTCGTGCCAAAGTTGCGGAAAGTTGAGCTATGTATAGGACTTCACCTGACGAAAACTTCGAAAACAATGTTGCACACCTTACATCCTTTATATTATTACTGTCCTATAATTAAACATTTGGAATGAAAAAAGATTGATTTGCTATTGATTATAAATTAAATGCTGTATAAAATACCCTAGTTGTTTTTAAATCTCACACATGTTCCACATGTTTCATCACAAACGTGTACAACAAATATCAATTTACCCTTGTAGGATTGAAATCCTGCTGAACTGTCACCTGCGGACATTTACCAATGGAAGGAACCTGAGTCCAGCAGCCAACCAACAATAAAAGCAACGTTACAAATCCCAGTGATCGCATTATTAAAGTTTAACTTTGGTATAACTACAATGACTTGTGTACAATGAGTATATATAAGATCTGTTTGTCCTAGATCCACCTACGGTACTAGTACGTGAAGATAAGGCTCGTTATACAACCTCTTATAATCACGTTCCAAAGCAATTCTATTTCAGACAAACCTATTTTAATAAATTGTATCACCAGATAACTACCGAGAACAATTGCACTCGTGTTACAATTCTATACCATTCAGTCAATTACAGAAGACATGTATTTAAGTCACGACTGCTGGTTCGCTTAGTATGCAGAGCTGCAAAGATTATTGGTACATTCCTCGGTACAGGCAACGACATTTCGATATTTTTGCAGCTTTAAGAGTAGGTTTTGCCTATATTTTCAGCTTTTTGGTAGTATTTTATAAAGCATTGTTTACGGTAACATACTCAATCTAAAACTGTATAAGGAAGTTGATGTTAGGGGCACTAATATACTGAAACTTTGATGCATAGTCACTTTCGATTTACCTTTCTTACTCCGTCTTGACAGTGATGTAGAGAAACATAGGCACATATTTTTTTTCCACCATGTTGAGTTTTCTGTAGGGAAGAATATAGAATTTATTAAATTGTTGCGTGATATCATAGTATTGCTTGAAATAGCTAGACATTTTGCTTTTTGTAATTACAAATCTTGGAAATTTATATTGAATGTGATTTAAGAGTAAAAATAATTTTGGTGATTTTTAAAATTTAAAATTTAATTTTTTTTTAAATGAACGAACATTTAATTTGTGCACATAAACTAATGATGTCACTGGTCACCTGAAAATGGCCGCCAGCATGCATTGAAATCGGCATTGAAATGGTATTACCTGGTATCTCACCAAACATATGATCGTACAAGTTTTAGCTTTCCAAAAAGCTAGTCGGTCATTAGCAGATAAACTAATAGAATAAGTATGTATTCGTGTTTGCATCTACTTTTCGACCACCTGAAGTCAAGAATTTGTCCAGTTTTTTGTCGATCAATGTCACGTAGATTGTATCTGACAAACCATTTGTGAATTAAGTTGTAGTTTCAAATTTCAAGTTTATTTCCAGTTACATTTCTCTGTATGTACAATACATAAACAAAAGAATATATATACATTACAAATGCTGTTACTTTAAAGCATGCAAACAAAGTTGAACGGCTGATGATTGATTTATTGAAACATGAAGAAGACGTGTATCGGCAAGATACATTAATATAAATAATCATGTTTCTGGTAGACGTGTAGAAATAATGAGGTTGTATAGGCACCATCGAATTGGAAGAATATGTTACATTAACACGAATGCTCACAGAGATGCCACAGAACTTTCCACAGTCGATGCTTATTTGTACAGTGAGCAGAAAAGCGATGCTTATAATATTCAGTATTTATTACCAACATAAAGTGTAGTTTTAGTTAAGGCAGCAGCTCTGGTCAAACTTGAAATTGACGACCGTTAGAAGACAGTAAACAATAAATTAGGATGAAGATGCATTTATTACTTTCACTTAAGTTTTATGTTGCTCATATCTTTTGTTTAGTTAGAACGATTTTTTCTGAAACTATTACAGAAACTCGAGAAGCAATATTTGTATTTAAATTAATCTATGATCAAAGAAATTGTCGTTATGACACTGTTCTGGAAATTCTTCACAACTATTTCTATAATTTAAAGGCTGGTTTTGCATTTATTACAGTATATTCTAGTTGATCGCCCTGGACATAGAAATGATAGTGCTTGTGTTGTCTACCTTACTGTACTTTTCAAAATAATGTTATTGTTTTGTATCAACCCTTGCAAGACCGAATCCAGATCCGTTATATTACATGTGTATGGGGAAGCAGACATTGGGGTCAGGGGTATCCCCAGAAATCTTTTACAAATTAAACTCAATTTGGATTGCAATTGCGACGAGTCAAACCGTTCACAAGAGATCCCAAGAAGAGAACGCATGGATAGATGCGGTTTTGAGATGGAATCGGGGAATCAAAACAAATCAGTTCGTATTTCTTTGAAAATGCATTTATTCAAGGGCAAAGGCAAGTTTTGAATATTGGGGCGGCGGGGTTTTTGTAACATAAATTACATTCATTATCACTTGAATGAAATAAACAAACTTAAGGTCTTGTGAACACCAAAACCTAAAACAAAAAAGGTAATTTTAATTTAACTTTTTATATAACTTTGCTTACCAAATGTTTTTAGTGATTCGGATTGTCTACACAAACTGTACTTTTCAACTTTCCATGACAATGTTTTAATATTCTATGATTTACCACTATAAAATCCAAATAATCAAGATTCCATGAATTTTCCAGACAATACTTGTTTTCCATGACTTTTCCAGATCTGTGCCAAACCCTGCCATCAGCAATTCCAAACGAGCTATGTACAAGTTCTTACTATACGCCAAGTTTCATGTCAATACGTTGAACCGAACTCAAGTTAATCGCCGGAAACCAAATTTCTATTTTTAGTAACGGTAACCTTGACCTTTGACAGACCGACCCCGAAAGCAATCCAAAGCAAGCCATTCACCTGTTCTAACTATACACCAAGTTTCATGTCAGTACGATGAGTTAATCGCCTGAAACTAAATTTCTATTTTAGTAACCGTGACTTCGACCTTTGAAGGACCGGCCCCAAAAGCAATTCAAAGCGAGCCCACCTGTTCTTACTATACGCCTTTCCAATAAACAGTTTAGCAGTCCTGTACGAGTTACTTCCCGTGACTGGAAATCGATGCAAAATGAGGCTCTGCGTGAAAGTTGAACGATCGGTCTATGGCTTAAGCACGTAATAGCTAACATTATCCACTATATTGCAGGTCTGCATTCGTCGCCGGTGGTAAAAAAATAAGCTGCTGGTCTGTTATTCTAGCCAGACTTTTTTATTTTCACTATTTGTTAGATATTTAGATTTTTAATGTTTTAAAAAATGTACCGTTCTTGTAAATTCATAATATGAAACGCAATTTGGACAAACATAAGCATATAGTTTACGAATTTCTATACAACATTTTCATCTTAATGTCTTTTCTGCTGAAAATTATATTTTACTGATGTGAAAGATGAAAAGCTAAGACTGGTAATGCGCTATAATCCGGAAATCGTGATATGTCAACATCTGGTTACATGATCTGTATGCAAATAAAATTACAATCTAAATTTATTGATACTTACGCATTTGAACAACAGAATTGTAATAATAAGGTATGGCGTTTATGGCGTCAACGAATAAATCATTTGATTTTTTTTAAAGTGTTAAGTATACTTCACAACCAAAAATGATTGATTCTGTCTTGAAATAAAATAGGATCGGTAATCTGATGGTTTGTTGTAGAAGTATCATTCGTAGAACAAAATACAAGGATTCAGATGCCGGCTTCCAATAAAGATGGGAATATTTATATTACAGTATCGTTGCATAATTAATTTAGATTACTTAGGTTTGACAGTTGGTAATTTTGGCGCTAAAGCCCAAACGCTTAATTAAACATATATGAAATGTTTTGCCAAGATTTGTTTCTTATTGACGGCTTTTGATTCTAACGTGTCGTAATGTGGATTAAGAATCTATATAATTGCTAATTTAAATACATTTGCCGACACATCCCGTAATTAAAGGACTCCGATATATTTAATAATTGGGAGGTGTATATGCCTAGCAAATAGTAATCACACGATCTCTATTGGTCAATGATATCTGCCCCTTTAAGTAATTGACAGGTGATCCCTTGTGCGCGACATTTTGACATTTCTATGGCATGCCGCCTTCAAAATCAATCGCCGCCGACATATTCATAACATGATGTTAGTAGTTGATTAGACACGCTAATCAGGAAACGAGACTCAATTGAGCCGTGGAGAGAACACAGGCTGTAAGTTAGGGCTGGGTTAAAATCTAATATTCTAACCTAAATTAAAGTCGTTTGGTGTTTAACGCGAGGAATAATGACTTGACACTTTAAGTAAAAACAACTTGGTTGTTTTGTAATTTATTATCGAAGATATCATGACGCTGATGTATTATTACTAATTCAACGAGAAAATATATTTTTCAAAAAAGATTTTTATGATAAAAAAGAATGTTGTAGGTACATATTCCCCATTAGGTTAATACAGCGAGCAATCAGTTTTCCCGTAGAGCAGTCACGTGACTGGACAGGGGAGGTAACCTAAAAATTCATCGAATTATTGGAAAGGCGTATACACCAAGTTTCATGTCAATACCATGAACCGAACTAAAGTTAATCGCCGGAAACCAAACAGTGTTACGCCCGGCCGCCCTATGGGAGAACCAGCAATATATTACATGTTGAAGTTCTAAAGTTCTAGCAATACCAGCATTCTAACGAAATTGTTGAAGATCAGAATAGTCAATACAATATTTTTGAGTCGCTCTCAGGCTGCTCATCCCCCCCACCTCCCCAAATACAATTACCGCTTGATTTTCGTTTCTTTCTCTACACTTTCTCTACACTTTCTGACAAAAAAGTGTTAGACGAAGAAATAGTGTTTGGCCTACAAATTATGGTACTTTCAGGTAAATTATAAATAATGTTTGCAAAATGGTAAGATTATCACCAGCTTAAATGCATTCCTTTAAAAAACGGAAATATATATAAGTAAACTATATTTTGTATGACATCCAATACAAATTAAGCGCTTCTATTTCAAAGTGGCTTAAAATTTTAACTTCTGTGCCATGTGTTTTTTGGTTAAAATGTTAAGCCAATGACCGACTAGCTTTTTGTTAACTTTTGTTGACAGACAGCCTTTCCCGCCAAAGTCGTATATCCTTTAGTCTCTAAGAAAATCATAAACGGTGTCTTGCTTTTGACGAACAAAATCAAGATAACTCAACGAATCTATTTCATATATGGCATCATCCTGAGCAGTTGTTTGATTCAAGTAAAGTATCAGTTCAACGTATATGCAACTAATATTTTGATATAAAGGTGCATCACGTGACTAAAAAAAGACGCATAACTGTAGAAAATACAACACACGTATGTTTACATAATTAGTTACATCGATTGTGAAACAAGTTATTCCAACTTATATTAATCACGCTCGATGACTGCTTCCTGGGTTTCCAACCAGTACTCGCGCCGAATGTGGATTGAGGAAACTACAGACGAACCTCATCCCCGATGGGACTCGAACCCGCAGTCTCCGGATCTGGAGTTCGACGCTCTACCCCTAGACCACTGATCTTCCATGTTTACATAATTTAACATGTCGTTATAGATGAGCTCAATTTCTGATTTAATGCCGTAACTACAATGTCCAAATATTGTTTCATCAATATTTAGAAGACTTTTCTCGCAAATAGGGGGAACGGAATAGCATTCTCAAGCTTTAGACGACGGCTTTTTCTAAAGTGACCACGTCCGGTGCCGCTGTTCACCGGTGTTACCCTTCAAGTTCAAGTTTGGTCCAGGATGACTGACAATAAATTAAGTATACATGAAACAGGATTATCTACATTAATATCTTTCCGGTAAACGTCTTCTTTAAATATCAAACAATCAAACATCAGCCTCTACACTATCTTTTGGCATGCGTCTTTCGAACAGGTGGCATAGTCTAAATTATCCGTTCTGGACCGTGAGTCACTGTTAACTGGTGATCAGGCTAAAGATCTCAAGTTTATTCAACTGAGTACATCGACTTAAATCGAATTGGCACCCAGATGTTGGTTGCAAGTTGCCAGTTTTAAAATTTGTTTGAATTGGCAGCTAAAGTGTGAAGTTAGCTGCCAGTTGCCAGTTCCCAATTGAATCGGCAACCGGCAACTGGCAACTGGCAGCTAACTTCACACACATGATTCAATGTGAGTTTACAGATACGATTGTGGTATGCTCAGTTTGGGTGAAAATTTTATTTTTTTATTCGAATATATATATTATAATAGGATATTTGTAGTAAAGCATTACTACCATTATAAATGTTGTTACATGTATGGGATTGGTTTGGTATGTTTGTTTTTCACCCCCAAGTATCTGTTGTCGCTCAAAATAAACTAGTCTCGTCAGCACAGACGGAGTTGTTTCTTTTTGTAGGCGTGTGTTGAGACTAGCGAAATATTACCAATACCAACATTCTCAACATCCATCCATCCATCCATCCATCCCATCCCATCCCATCCCATCCCATCCCATCCCATCCCATCCCATCCCATCCCATCCCATCCCATCCATCCATCCATCCATCCATCCATCCATCCCATCTCCACCCATCCCATCCCATCTCCACCCATCTCCACCCATCCCATCCCATCTCCACCCATCTCCACCCATCCCATCCCATCCCATCCCATCCCATCCCATCCCATCCCATCCCATCCCATCCCATCCCATCCCATCCCATCCCATCCCATCCCATCCCATCCCATCCCATCCCATCCCATCCCATCCCATCCCATCCCATCCCATCCCATCCCATCCATCCATCCATCCATCCATCCATCCCATCCCATCCCATCCCATCCCATCCTTGCGGCTCGGGTAATATGATACCCAGACCGGCAATATATCCTCACATTCCCTGTCAAGAAACCAAATAACTATATAATATCTTCTGTTTGAAGGTGATATAGTATTGTGTTACATTTTGTATTTGCTTTAATTCTGAAAATTGTTTAGATATGTAACAATATTCATCCTGAAAATTCTTCTGGAACGCGAATTATAAGGAAGAAGTGTCACAGGTGTTGACGTATATTATACAAATAAATACTAATGTTGAGGTCGATATGTAGTTTTGCGGACCTGGGTAGTGTGATATCGACTACATATCGACCTCAACATTAGTATTTACTTGTTATATCATATACCCTATGAATTTAAAGCATTCTGATGATGATGATGATGATGATGATAGCAAAGGTAGTTATTAATTCCTGGGGTAGTTATCACTTTTTTCGGACTCGCGAGTACGGAGCTCTCGACCAATCAGAATGCTTTAAATTCATAGGGTATATGATATTATTATTTAAGGACCTGTCACACTACAGCGCGTTTCCACTGCGTTGCCACGGCGTTATTTAATTTTCTAGAACGCCGTGAGATCGCAAGAAAAATCTGACTTTTATCGTGAAGATGGAGTCTGCACGGCGTCCTCACTGCGACCATGGCGTTGCTTCGGAGTTTACATGGCGTTCTATCGCGTTCCTACGGAGTTCTTGTTGGCGATTGCCTGCGTTCTTACGGTGCCTTCACTGCGTGCACTGCGCTTTCAGTGCGTTCTTACGGCGCTTCCACTGTGCGACCTGCGTTTTCACGGCGCTCACGCTGCGCTGACGGCGTGTTGATGAGATGCTACCTATAAAACGAAGTGTGCATGCATGGGGCACGTTCCATCTGCGTTTAAGTTCAGCTGAAATTGCTCTCCATTCTGCTTCGGTGGTAGGACACTGAATGCATTCGTTTTTGTACTCATCAATAATAGCCTGGCATACTTCACGTACACACTGTACGTTGTATTGAGAGGCACTTTTAAATCGAATTTCATGCTTGCATATCTGTCCCCCGATGCAAGATGACACATTGTCATAGCTAGTTTTAATCCTGGTTCGAATGCTTTCCTATACCGGGCGTCTTGTTTAGTGATTCGAGGACGCAGTCTCTCTAGAAGCTCATCAAACAAGTCGGGCGGCACTCGGAGATACATGTAGTTGAAGTTACTAGCAGTGTCCTCATATCGCAGCTCAGGCATGAGCATGATAGTAGTCATGCTACAACCGTCTGCCTTCGTCCAGCCATGGTTGAACCCGAACCTTCCTGCGCCCTTGAGCTCTCCTCCTTCTTCGTATTACAATCATGTGCAAAATGTCTTCACCTTGGTATGTTTGGTATGTTTGCTTGACATGCATGTAGGTCAGCAATAGCCCGACTTGCTGCTTTACTCCAGCCATGGTGAAATGAATGTTTATTTGCCAATCTTGTACATTTATTATAATTATACAATTGTGAGTTTGTCATACAAACGTCAATGAACGCAGTAGAAGCGCATTTAGAACGCATTGATCGCTGTGACAACGCGGTAGAAGCGCATTGGGAGCGCAATGATCGCCGTGACAACGCGGTAGAAGCGCATTGGGGGAGCATTGATCGCCGTGAAAGATCCGTACAGTCGTTGAAAGCGCGCAGTGAAACAAATAACACTACGTATAAGCGCCGTAGACGCGCCATAAAGCGCTGTAAAGACGCAGTGACATCTCCGACAACGCCGAGCAATCTCCGTGCAAAGCGCCACCGATTACCACAGCGTTCGCACTGCGACATCTGTGCGTGCCCGCGGAGCTCCTGTGGCGTTGTAGGAGACCTTACTGCGCTGCTACGGCGACCATACGGCGATCCCACTTCGCTCTTATCAAAACGCCGATCGACGGCGTTTGTTTTGTGCATGCTCAAAGTGAGCGCCGTGGTTAGGCGTTCTATGCGATCCCACTGCGTTTACTGGCGATGCCACTGCGTTGCTGCGGCGATGCTTGCGATCGTACTGCGCGCACCTCGAAGTTCTTGAACGCCGTGGGAACGCCGTGAGAACGCGACCCTTGTGTGACAGGGGTTTTACAACATGATATGTTATTTCATAAATCAAGAGATTTGAAAATACTGTGACATTTTCTATAATATATAATTATATTTAGAACCTGAACAAGAACTAGACGTGACAAACCATGTTTACCGATACAGAATATATCTTAGTTCATTTGCTTGTCGGACGGAGAGATGAACAAAAACTTGAAATTAAGATTTAAACTGACTCGTTCCATTATTTTTGAAGCGTGTGATAAATGAATATGACGCTCGTTTCCATGTAACACAAACTCCAGGAATCTAATGAAACTCGTCATAGGTTTCGTTAATTAACAGTTTCCTGACTCAAATTGCTTAATAGTTTTGTATAATATAGCAGCTCAGATATCTATTTGTCGTTGATATGATATTGCCTCTACTGGGGAGCAAACCCGCATCATCACGGCGAAGAGCCTAGCCATGCAATTCCGACAACGCTACCGATTGAACAGACGGGATACCCCTCCCCCCCCCCAAAAAAAAAATACAACAAAACAACAACGAAAACAACAACAACAAAAATCACTTAATCGGATATTCTTGATATCATCACCGCATAAAATCGTTAACAGATTATTTTAATGATATCGGTACTGACTAGTTTGAATAATAACAAAAATTAGACCTTGCTTTTTAAGACGTATACAGTAAAACATCAAGGAGCTGTTCTACCATACACAACTCCACATTAAAGGTTTGAAATCATTTAAGGAGTAGCAAATCTGCACATTGAATGGGATAATGCACAATTTTGGATTAGTTTTGATTTATATTTAAAAATACAAAAAGTTATTGAGATAATACTGACATGAATAACCAACCTTATAGACCTTGAGCTGCCAATAGACCCCCCCGGGGGGGGGGGGGGGGGGGGAATTTCGAAGGGTATGATTTTCCGAAAGCCTATACCATTCTTCGCATTTTGCAATTTGTTTGCACTTTGGCGAGAGGGGCGTTTTACCGTAACGCCTGTTTGAATATGTAACCTTTTGGAAAATTAAATGTAAGTCAGAAATATTTGGCAAAATAAATGTTCTTTAATAAACCTATTTTTTTCTACGCCAGAAAGGTGTTTTCTTAACTTTTTATGCAATAAAACATCTGCAACATAAGGCATGGGTCTAAAATAGTCATTAAGATATGTTACTTCACATCAAAACCGAGTATAATAAGATATACGAAACATTTCTTACTTGCATAAGCAAGTAATTTGTGTTTGATTTGTAAAATATATTAACATAAATAACAATACAATATTTAAATGTAAAACAGCCTTTTAAAAACACACTTATTGTTAAATGTATGTACACTTATTGTTAAATGTATGTGAATAATAACATATATTTGGAAATGCCAACAACCGAAATATCTGAAAAAATGCAACAAAAAATCTCAAACATGACAAACAAAGACAGTATCTATAAATAAAATTATAAATAAATACACTCTTTAAGACATCTGTGTGATTAAAAGGTAAACTTTGACAAACATTATGTAAATCTCCGTAACCTTATAGTTATATGTTATATTATATACTTATGCTTATGGTAATAATTTGAAGTTTGGTGTTGATGTTATAGTTTACATAAACCTTTTCCTGAATAGTAAAGGTTATTCAGTCATACAACATATTATAAATAAAACTTAATACCGTATAATAAATCACCATCTTTAAATATGTTACCCATAGGAACTTATTAACCAATTTTAGTTACTGAACAATAGCGATATAAATTACATACCTTCTTAAAATGATAAATTGTGGCAATAATGTATTTTAAGTAACCAATGAACATCAGGCTGCTCTTAATTAGTAATGGAGACATTTTAAGATGAAATTTCCTTATTTATTTACCATTATACTGATTAGAAGTAGCGATTTTAGTGATACATTTAATCAGTTGTTTTCAAAGAAAGCTGACTATAAAAATAGAAATTCAAGTCAGTAATGAACATGTATTAAATATTTTGCGTTTGATAAGCCAAAATGTTATCAAGAATATTCTGTTAGAAAATGTTAGTTTTGTTCATGATTTCATTTATTTTTATTAGTTTTTCAATGATTTGCAATTTAAATGTCTCCATTTAAAATAATTGTAATTGATGCTTAACCACTATGGTTATAACAATAAGTAAAATGAGGTAATTTGACTTTTACATTGATAATCAAAGCGCTGAAAGCGTTGAAAGACTGGCGCGCTGGTTGAATCGAACTTGCCCTGCACAGATATCATTACTTTAAACATATGAAACTATGTGTGATTTTTTCGTTAAACTTTGTGACAGTTAATATCATCAACATTACCAAATAATTCAGTATATTCAGGTATTTCAATAGATGCAGGTACTTGTATTTTGATGCAAGGAAATAAGGTTCTCTTTTTAGTTAAACAATCAACAAACAAATCATTTATTTTCCTCTCTTCTTTTTGCTGCAGGGGGAGGCTGTGTTTTATGAGTGTGGCGATTCCTGATATGCATATTTCCCTTTTTATTATAGTAGCATGAAAATTGAGTTATTTTATATATTTAATGCAAGTTACAAGGCTAAGTTAATATATATAATTATAAAAGACCATTGCACCGCTCCAGGAAAACCGGGCTTAATGACAAACCGATTATGACGTCGAAAATTGCGCAAATATTGACGTCATTGTGTAAACACTTCCGTATTTCCACTTCCCAGTGTTTCTTTAAAATCTGCCGACATTTTCCTACGTATTTAACACTATACATTGTCGTTGTGTGTGATAAAGGTTCAGGAAGGATGGAAAATGAATTGGAGGTAAGTGTTTTTTTTAATTTTTCGTTGTATATTTGTACAGTATCCTCGAGTACACTGTTTTGACGCACCTAAGAGATAAGATCATGGCAATCTTGTTTTTCACCTACTTCAAACAAAATTACCTGTTTGTCAAAGAGATAAAGTCTTAGACAACCTCTAAGATGTAGCCACTCGCTTCAATAACATTTATTTTGAAGGAAATCCTGCATTAACCTTGACCACTATTGTTTTTGCGGCCATTTTGACAGTACAATGAAACGACGCATTTGATTGGACAGTAACATTTGCTCTCATTATCACTGTCAGGCATGCGGTACTCTAAAAATTATACATAGTTCCCACAACAGCAAAAATTACCTCCCTTATCCGTTGTTAGCCGCCATATTGTATGGCAACATTACATATGGTTACAACAGCAGAAATTGATTAAAATAAAAGATAATAATCAGCAAGAAAAATTGCATAGTGACAGTGCACAAGAAAGGCTTGCAAGATTGATAAACACCACCACACTATGTAATTTGCAGGACATTAATCTCATTATCCATATAATTTTAATAAATGAGTGATTCCCCCTTTATGTCTTAAGCATTTTGCCATACAAAATGGCTGACGGTTTTTGCCTGTGGGAACTATGTATTGAGTCTGGGACAAAATTATAAAGAAAGTAATAAGGTAAGATGGTTTTTTTATCAGATGAAAATAAATTTTATTTATAATACCAGCAAAATAGCAAACATAACTAATTTACTACCAATCAAAATTCCAGAGGTGTCAGGTCAGAAATTTTTATGTCATTATTTTTTTAATAATGCTCATATCATGTTACAAATAAATGTGCTTTTGTGGGCATTTCTGGCTAATTTATTCCTCTCAATCAGAGCAGTGTATGCATCTGAAATTGTCTCCCCGCCTCACAACTTTTACTACTTCTTTCCTGTAACAATAAAAAGAAAGGTCATTAATTTTATTTAACAGAATTGCTACATAATAGCATGCATATTTCTGAGAGAAAAAAACACACACACAATACATTATTATTGGTAAGTTGAATTTGCAGAAAAGAAAAAGAATACCTGCTAGTTCCATAGCCAACAGATGCAGTGAATTTCAGGTGGTTCACAAGCAGGGCCTCTTCTTCTTGGGAGAATATTGGTGCAGGCCCAGAACGCACAGCCTCAGGGTTTACTCTTCCACTGAGCTTGTGCCTCAAGGAGGCTTCTGGAATTCCAAATTCCCTTGCAGTACCTCGCACTGTCCCTCCACATTCCTTCATCTTCTGATATGCTGAAGTCATAGCTGATGGTGAATAACGTCTGTATTTCACCTTCTCTCTATAAAACAAGAACTTGAATTGTTAATGAGAGTTGATAACTGAAAAAACGTCTGAAAATGTTATACCGTGTTGGTAGATTTAAAACATGCGAAAATTTGGCGCAAAACTTGTACTTTCGTTTTGAATGAAACTTGAATTAAATTTAAATCGATGTGATAGTAGTTCTACTAAATTATTCGTTAAAGTGGCTTTTGAAATTCCTTGCGATGATTTCATAAATCTAAATCCTAATGTTTGAAAAAAACCAACAACAACAGAACCATATACCAGACTTCCCGAAAGTTTTTCAGTGGTACAAATTGTCATTATGACAAATACGTAAAATATTTCATTCAGATATCCTCACTCATTTCCATTGGAACAGTCTCGAATCAAAACATCAAGTAAAATTGTAATTTAGCGAGTAAAATTGGAAAATGCAGATCAACTTTATGCCGGACATTCGGTCCTACAACATTGGAAATTACATCAGACCAGTCCAAATTTTACCGGACAGGTCCGACGGTCCGGCGACTTTAAGGAAGTTTGTAATATACCAAGGCTGCCACCTTTTGTTTATAATTATCGGCGTTAGTAGAAGGGTTATGTTCGTTGCGAATGGTCAAACCATCGTATATGCTAGTAGCCTAAACTTAAGATCCGGCTCTATAAAAAAATGAACTTTACAAACTGTTTGCATACTGCTCAATGCCGAGTTGATGCACACATTATACTTGTGAAAAATAGTTATCCAACGGTCGGGGTTCGAAACTCCGGTGAAGCTAGATTTTTTTTGCGTGAACTCATTTTAAAACTCGGTGTAATAATGTATGCGAAAACGGCTACCGTTTCATTTTACTTTATGTGTAGAAGCTAATGCGCACGTGTTTACATAACGTGCAACTTGCGACTAGATCTACTCACTTATCTTACTAATTTCAGTAAACTATTATTATAGATTTACCTATTGCATTTCAGGAACTAGAGAGTCTGTATTCAGATCATTTCGGGAGGACGCCATCAGCTTCTCAAGTAACTGTAAATGACAGCGATTCCAGCAGCGATAACGATGTTGATGTTGGTCATCAAAATGAAGGAAACTCGCTAAATGTTGATGAGCGTGCGCAACGATTTTTGGGTCGGCCATTAGGCCGATCCAGTTTAAGCAGTTTTCGACAATCGTTTTTGACTTACTATGAACCTAACAATTGTACGGTTGCAAGCAAGACTATCGTAACTCCTTCTTTATTTTCAATGTAGTTACGACAGTCTTGAGTGCTTCCCTATAATATATGCATGCTACCCTAGAATATAGTTCTTAGTTTCAAAAAGTAAGTCAATGCTACAGAGTGGTAAATTTTGTTATGCTGTGCAAAATAACAAAATTTATATTTGAAAAATATGGAATCAATCAATATTTGAAGAAATTTAACTCGAAGAACGTCAGACAAGATTTTGAGTCATGAACGCGCATGAATACATGATGGCGGATCGCCATTTTTGATCGACAATGTTCGGTGAAGACGAAAAATCCATCTGAATCAACTGAACAGTGAGTATTTATCGAGTTATTTTCGTGATGCAATGTTTTTATTATACCTATGTTACATTTGAATGTATATTGACAATAGCATTTCCCTTTATAAATAGAATTTTTCATGTGGAAAATGGAGGCTGATTTGGTGGTTTACGAATGGTAACGTTACAAACTTGAAGTATTAGATTCGAAAGACTATACCGCAGTAAACGTGATTTAGGCTCTTTGGGTTTTATTAAACGTTAGGCCTACGTCACTTAATTAATGCACTCTCCAAAATGAAAGTAGAAGTAGTAGTCTCAAAATAGACCGTTGTCGTTGTAAACACAACGAGTAGGACTAAGCAAAACTTTGTTCCCAAATCATAACCAGCTACATAGTTGACATGGAGTTTTCTGAAGTACTGAATTTCAATGAAATGAAAATCTAATGTTTTCAATAATTGCACCTTTATGAAGGAGACTTCCCGAAAGTTGCAGTTTTTTTTTCACTTTTGGGGGAAGGAGGTCGCAGCCCTTTGGAGGGGGAAAATTGCGACGTGAACAAAGGAAAGGGGGAATATTTGGAATATACTTGCAGCCTGTCAAATACAACAAAACAAAGGGTTCACTAATTTTTTAATTCAAAGAAAGTCAGTGCCGTGTCAGTGGTCTACATTGAAATGTCTCTTTCTCCCTCTGCAATTTTATCAATTATTCTTGTCAATGTATAGTCTATCAGTGGGGTATCCATTTAACATATCCTGACTCAGTACGGTCTGTAACAGACTCCAGCAAAGGGGGAATTTTTTATCGGACATGGGGGAAAAATATATACTATTTTGAAGGGGGTGGGGGGGGGGGGGAATGGGGCCCTATTTCTCCCAATATTTGGCATAAAAAAATCACTGAGTTGCCAGACCGAAGGACCTGTCTGGTAACTTTTCAGCTGGTCAGACATGTTTTGTGTTATCTGACCGAATGACAAACAAAAATTTTAACTCCTAATACTTTATTATACCTTTTTAGCATGTTTCGGTCTGACAGAATTTGTTTCGGTCAGACAGTTTTTCACATCTTGTCTGACCAAATGTCTGACACTTTTTTTTTAACTTTCGGGAAGTCTGATGAAGAACTTCTGAAATCCGCTATCAGAAGTTTTTACTACTTTCAATTTTGTCTTGCACTCCATTCCAAAATGTCTCACAGGTTATTTAATCAGATCAGATATATTCTCAAAATTACCCAGGGAAACCCAAAAGAAGAAAAAGAGTAGCACCTCAGGGATTCACTGAGTTTATACAGAAACAGGAACTGTTTCACAATATTTATTTAATAGTTACTGTATCTCTTAAATGCATTTCAGGTGAATTTAACATCCTGGAAGAAAGAATGATGTATTTATTTGTTAATTTAATTATTCTTAAACAGGTTTAGATGATCTTTGGTTCATGTCAGACCTGTATCAACCAAGTTTGACATAATACCCCATTTGAAGCGATATAGAACTGTTTGACGTCACATAATGAAGTTCAAGCGGACAACAAAAGTGAAGGTAGGAAAAAAAATGTTTGAGTTAAATTCCGAATGACTGTTTAGGAGATGTAATTATTGTTAACAGTATATTTTAGTTTCTTTGTAATGCTTCAGCTGCGATAACGCTGTGTCAACATTGCAACTGCTAAATTCTTGTAACATGTTAGTGGGTGGGGTAGAAATCTGTTGCATCGGGAAAATGTAATATTTTTTCAGATCTGGATATTTTCTGATGGAAATCAGGTTCCTGTAATTTGATAAATAATCAGTGTTTATTTATATTGACATGTAGCCAGACTGGTTTAGGTGGGGCGACTACTACCCTCAAGGTTCATGCTCTCGGCCCAAAAATACAGTATCAATGGACATAAAGCAATTTGATGTTGTTTATTCTGTGTTCTGTTTCAACGGTGCAACAGTAATAACTATGCTAATAATAGTAATATGATATTGTAAATGAATCACTTCATAAATTAGAAATTTTCTAAAGAAAAATTTTAATTATTACTACAAATACCTAATGCAAATAAATTATTTGCCTTATTTAATACTGTTATTTCAGTATTATAGCAAAGTGCAAAATGAGAGTAAATTAATATTGTTATGATCACTCACTTTAAAAATAAAATCAGTTATTATAAAGAATATTTGTAATTTGAGCAAAGATCAGAATAATTGTTATAATTTTGTGTTTGTTAAATATGTATTTCAGTGATAAAATCAAATGAAAGAAATGTGACATCTCGGGTTCAAAAAGCATGAAATTGGAAGAGGAGAGAAAGAAGGGTAATGGTATTTTCAATTTTATAAATTGACTATTAACAGGGCTCTCACCAGACTTGCAAATCAGGGAGAAGTTTTGTCACAATTTACTAAATTATTGTGAAGTTTGCAGTCAACAGCATTCTTTCCCTATATATTAAATACAAAATGACTTCTCCCAAAGCTCAACAAAGAGAGAAGTAAGGTCACTTTTGATGAGACTACTTCCTTCAAGTCTGTCTCTGGTGAGAGCCCTGTATTGATAAACAGGTACATGCATTGCATACTTTGCCCTTTTTTTATGCCCCCGCCATATAATGGCGGAAGGGCATATAGTGTTCACCCTGGGTGGGTGGGTGGGTGGGTGTGTGTGTCAGTGTGTGTGTATGTTCGAAAATCGTGTCCGCTCTGTAACTTTGTTATTTCTTATTGGATTTTAAAATAACTTGGTATGAATGTTCACCATATCAAGACGGTGTGTCGCGTACAATACCCATGCCCGTAGGTCCAAGGTCAAGGTCACTGTTACTAAAAATAGCATTTTCTTGTCCGGGCTGTAACTTCCTTATGAATTGAGGGATTTCAAAATAACTTGGCACAAATGTTCACCATGACAAGGCGGTGTGTCGCGTACAACACCCATGTCTGTAGGTCCAAGGTCAAGGTCACTGTTACTAAAAATAGAATTTTGTTGGAAAAATCGTGTCCGCTCTGTAACTTTGTTATTTCTTATTGGATTTTAAAATAACTTGGTATAAATATCCACCATATCAAGATGGTGTGTCGCGTACAATACCCATGCCTGTAGGTCCAAGGTCAAGGTCACTGTTACTAAAAATAGAATTTTCTTGACCGGGCTGTAACTTCCTTATGAATGGAGGGATTTCAAAATAACTTGGCACAAATGTTCACCATGACAAGGCGGTGTGTCGCGTACAACACCCATGCCTGTAGGTCCGAGGTCAAGGTCACTGTTACTAAAAATAGAATTTTGTTGGAAAAATCGTGTCCGCTCTGTAACTTTGTTATTTCTTATTGGATTTTAAAATAACTTGGTATGAATGTTCACCATATCAAGACGGTGTGTCGCGTACAATACCCATGCCTGTAGGTCCAAGGTCAAGGTCACTGTTACTAAAAATAGAATTTTCTTGTCCGGGCTGTAACTTCCTTATGAATGGAGGGATTTCAAAATAACTTGGCACAAATGTTCACCATGACAAGGCGGTGTGTCACGTACAACACCCATGCCTGTAGGTCCAAGGTCAAGGTCACTGTTACTAAAATTAGAATTTTGTTGGAAAAATCGTGTCCCGTTTGTAACTTTCTTATTTCTTATTGGATTTTAAAATAACTTGGTATGAATGTTCACCATATTGAGACAGTGTGTCGCGTACAGTACCCATGCCTGTAGGTCCAAGGTCAAGGTCACTGTTACTAAAAATATAATTTTCTTGTCCGGGCTGTAACTTCCTTATGAATGGATGGATTTCAAAATAACTTGGCACAAATGTTTACCATGACAAGGCGGTGTGTCGCCTACAACACCCATGCCTGTAGGTCCAAGGTCAAGGTCACTGTTACTAAAAATAAAATTTTGTTATAAAAATCTTGTCTGCTCTGTAACTTTGTTATTTCTTATTGGATTTTAAAATAACTTGGTATAAATGTTTATTATATCAAGACGATGTGTTGTGTACAATACCCATGCCTGTAGGTCCAAGGTCAAGGTCACTGTTACAAAAAATAGAAATTTCTTGTACTAGCTATAACTTCATTATTAACAGAGTGATTTCAAAATAATTTGGCAGAAATGTTCACTATGACAAGGCGTTGTGTTGTGTACAATTCCCATGCCTGTAGGTCCAAGGTCAAGGTCACTATTACTAAAACCAGAATTTTCTTGTCTGGGCTGTGAGTTTGTTATTACTTATTAGATTTTCAATTAACTTGCTATAAATGTTCACCATGACAAACATGCATAGCGGGGGCATCCGTGTCCTGTGGACACATTTCTAGTTTTTACATGACTGCAGTGTAGCACAATCTCTAGGCATGTCATCACCTGACCTGAACATGCCATATTCCTGGCGACGCTACATTGTACACCACATTAATACTTAACTATTTTATAATTGCCCAGCAATTCTCATATTGGCCCGGTTTTGTCTTCATATGAATTTGATGTTTTTATTCTGTTAATTAATAAAATCAGTCAAGTGTATTCACATTGACCATGTTATTGGGCCTCGGGCTGTCATACTGTATAATGGTGTTTTTTTTCGCGAGCATAATAGTTTAGCTATTTTCGCGACCGTCGTAAATTCGCAAAAATAACAAACGCCAAAAAATCCCTACTTCACTTTCGCGAAGTGCACTATATTGCATGACTGCACGGTAGGCTTGATTAAAACTGTCGTTGCTATTTCTTTATGTTCTGGGTTACTCGAGTATATGTCATAGTGCACAAATTAAGTAACACTTCTGGCAGAGTAGATAGGTACCGATACAGTTAAATGTTCGGGAGTGGAAAACATTGGTATTGATGACAAGCATGAGGATAATTTCACACTTTCGAAATTTGCTGCATATACTATGCTTTACAAACAATGCAGATGAGCGTTACTTAATAAGTTGTTTGAAAATGCTTTATATTCGCCCCAGCGGGCTAAAGGTTAATTATCGCTTCATTACGTCAATATTTGCGGTGGTCACGGTTATTATTCCGTCGATAGAAACATAAATTATTAAAACAGATGTCAATAATGCTACCGGTAATTTGGTTTATAACAGTTTGATAAAATACCACAGTGTTAAATGCACAGCTTTCACATAATAGCAAATACTTATAATAATACTTTGTTTTTACAGGTACATTTGCTGGTACCGGATTACAAGAAATATAGCCACATAAATGCAGTACAGTAAAAACGCGAAAATTAATTTCTGCGAGCACAAATTCGCTAAAATTACAACCGTGATAATTAAAATTATGGCAAAATTGCGAAAATTTTCGATCACGAAAATAACCCATTATACAGTATTTACCCCTCTGCCTTCTGCCTCGGGCATATATGACTACCCTTGGCCCAATAACAAAGCCAACATGAATTTACTTGATTAATAACATTATATAATATTCATCTGTGTGCCACCTTGCACAAACATGATGGGTTCTTGTAAATGCTTATTCGTTTAATAAGTAGGGTTATTTCTTATGAATGTGTCTCAAAAATCCAATGCTGTTTCCATTTTCACAGTAACTTGACCCTTTCAGGGCTGGATAAATTTTGTTTTCTTGTAACTAGTCCACGACTAGCTGGGTACACATTTCAGCTTGTCCCACTTTTGCGCAAATAAGCAAATTCTGATTGATCAGTATTTACAGTTAAGAAAGAAACAGGAAATTCAAAAGCAAGCGTTACATCGGGGCTTGATAATGTTAAAACAGATCTCAAAACATGTTATTTTGTAATAAACTAATTGCTGTTGTGATATGATATGCACATGGCGCTAAAAGAGAATGGTGCATATCAAATTAAAGTTTAAACTAGTCTGCACTAAATAATTGAGCTAGCCCATGGACAAGCAATCAGATAGTTTGAGATTGTCCGATACAATTTTCAGCTTCTCCAGGGCGTCCGGCTAGTGGGTTTGTCCAGCCCTGCCTTTACTCCATTTACACGCTATTTTACCACATGGGCAACCAGTGGAAATCCAGATCAGATAGAGATAACACAGGTGTAGTTCCAGATCAGCTTGCACATCAGACATTTATGTGGTCTGATCTGTATCTACTCTGTTCATTAGATACATTTAAAGCTCCTTTTAACTGGAAGCAGATGTGTCAGCACCTAGATCTACAATAGTTGCTATGTTTTAAGGTGTATCCTTCGAGTAAAATGAAGTATCAAAATGCAGGTGTGTTATTGTAATAATTCACCCTTTACTACATATACCGGGGGTATACACATTTTCATGCCTGTGCAACCAGTGTAGAGATCCAGATCAGATGGCAGATCTGATCTGGATCGGCACTGGTCACATTGTGGTCAGAAATAACCTATTGAATAAAAAAGCTAACAGTTTAGATCCTAATCAGGCACTATGGTTGATCTAGATCTACACTGATCACCCATGCCATAAAGACATATACATGGAGGAAAAGGTTAAATGGAATAAATTGAGCCTATAGGAATGGAATATGGCATGAAGCTTACATCAGAAAAACCTCCTTTGTGTGATATTTATAAAAAAAACCCTTGAACATGAATTATGACAACAGTGTCTGCTAACCTGCAACAGCAATTTACATACATCTCTATAAGCAACAACAAGTGCAATGAAATTGACTTGGGTTATTTGTTATGATTTAAAATACAACATTTATTTTCAGCCATGTGTATCATCAGTCAAGTGAAACCTGTGGACTTGAAAGGTCTGCAGATTTGGTAGAAAACTAGGGAGCAGAATATGAATGTTACTGTAGAAAATGGAGACAAGGTTTGCATTTTTTTATTTTCATGTATAAGAGCTGCATGAATGTATGATCGACACCAAATATATCTGTATATGTTGGTATTTGTATTTATATATCTTGTAACAAGGAAACAAAATTGTGTTGGTATGTATGTGAAGACTTGTGAGACCTCAGTTTACAAGAAAATTAATCATCCTATATAAAAGTTACTGTGTTGTTTTTGACCCTTTCTTCCATGAACACATGACATGAGTGACCAGTGTATATCCAGATCAGCAGGCATATCTGTGCAGTCTTAACAGGATCTACATGGTTCATAATAAGATTCGTGAGGCTATTTCTTACAAATATGCAAACAGTGTAGATTCTAATCAGATCCAGATCAGACACCAAAGTTGTTCTTGCTGATCTATTGTTTTCCAGGTGTCCACCAGGTGCTGAATGTCAAGCATCATTTCTGTGTCGCCCTTTCGAAGAAAAGGTGATACATAGGGATCACTTTGTCTGTCCGTCCATCTGTCCGTCCGTCCTGAAAACTTAATGTTCATTATAACTTTGCCATTTCTTAATATTTCTTCATGAAATTTTCAAATTATATTGATTGTGACAACATGCTTGAGCTGATGTAAATTTTCAGGTCAAGGCCACATTTGTTAATCCTTTTCTTAATATTTCTACATCAAACTTTCAAATTATATTGCTCATGACAACACACTCGTCATGACTCATAGTTCTTCATGTCAAAGTGGGGGTTATTCCCCTTCTTTTTCTTGCATTTTTAACCTTAATTACATAGCTCCCAGGGCGACACAAGTGAACAACCATCTAGTCTAACCTTCTTGTTGATTCAGGCAGTTAATAACCAAAATTACCCTTAATTTAAGGGAAACAAAGACACTTCTTAAATATCATTGAAGTCAGAATGAGGTTTTTTAATTTTTTTTTAATTTTCAAAAGTCAAAAGGTCTTTCTGGGTCAAATGGAACCTCTGGTTGTCTATATGATAAAAGGCGTCTCCAAGGAGTGAAGGTTCATCATAAGAAATGAGAAATATTTTTCTATTAGAAAAAAAGTGAAATATTCTTATTGAGAATTGCATCATTCAGAAGACACAGCCTCTCCACACAGCCAAAGAGAGAGCATGGTTAATAAAATGGCCAGTTTCAAAACAGACACCATAAAGGATGAACGAAAATGAGAACCCAAGAGTCGGGATTAAAGTAGTATTGCCAGGGCAAGAATAGCAATATTATTGGACAAAACTAATTTATCAGTTTTTTATGTTGACAAATAAATTCAAAAAAGCATAGACCATAAATTATGCTTGAACTTCAATATAAATAGGTTATTTGTTGAAATTAATATTTCAGGATAACAGCTTCACATGGAATGCTGTGAGGAGACCAGTTTGACAATTCTGTCTATGACTGTCTGAGGGAGCATATCGCCTTTATATTTCCACTAATTCCTGCAATGGAGCATGCTGCTTTTGTAATGGACAAGAATAAAAAAATCACAAATGTCACTACACATCAATTGACCAAAAAGCTTCGGTGTAATTGTGTGTTTGAACATTATTTGCTGAACAATAGAACCATTGAAAAAACAACAATATAGTGTCACTTGTAGTACTATTTTAAATCATGTTACCCAATTGTGTTTGTTGATTTCAAGTTTGAATATTCAAAGATTATGACAAGCTTAGCTACTTTTTCTGTCATTGGTGTCACCGTATCTCAACTCAGAATTTTAGGTGCTGTGATACTGATGTGTACTAATGATACTGTGCTTGCAAACAACTGGTCACAGGATTCTTCCAAGCTTTACAAAAGTATTTACGCCATTAAGGTAATATTCCAATTGTCATTGCACTCTCATTTATAAAATGAAAAATTAAAAAGTCTGTCTAAATGCAAAATGAAAGGACGAAAGGAGTAATACCTTTAAATAAAGTGTAGTGTCTGAGAACTGTGACCAGCTTTGTTTCACTGTTGACCATATCCTTGAAGTATGATATCATCCACTTAATTTTGATTGGTCAATTCTGAGACAGGCAGTGCCTTTTTTCATATTATCGTCCACAAGTCCAATCATATTCTAATTATGACTTTAGACATATTGTCCTATCCCCAGGTTCACTTTCCATGTCACCGCGTCTGCAAACTTGACAACAGTATTTGTCTTCACTTGTTAATTGGACCTTAAATGTTTTTGGGGTCGAAGATCTATGTCTCAGAGGACATAAAGTAAATTGGTCCCCGTTCTTGATACGAAAGTTTGTTTCTGGTCCAACTTAATCAAACCCGCACTCTTTGTCAAAAATACATCGCTTTTCAATTATGTTTTGATGGCCGACCCATCAAGACCTCCAGTCCTTTGATTGAACGAGGATTCTATCTGCGACAGCGACGAAGAAATCGGAAAAGATCCCTGTTACGACAAAATAGTGGAAAGAATCGGGGTGTGGCTGCCAAAGGAACTGTGTTGATCAACACACTGTCTCCGATATGTACTCCTTCCTGTTGAACTTAAAGGAAATGGAGAAGTCAGAACAGGAACTCTTGATAATGGCATCGCTGATCGGGAATATTGAGACAGAAACCACGCAACGAGGGAAGAAACGGCAACGGTCGCACTACCAGTTTACATTTAAGGGTCGCGGCGTATGTAAAAAGACTTTCATGGTGCTCTTCAACGTCGGAAAACACGCTTTACAGAATATAATGAAGCATGTTCAAGAGCATGGTGTGACGCCCCGAGTTCACAAGAATTCTTGCAGGAAACCATTAAAGGCTTTAGACTTTGAGACTATAAAAGCTGTCGTTCAGTTCTTGAGCAATTTTGCCGACGAATTTGGTATTCCGCAGCAAGCAGCGCCCCGTTGTCGTGACGGAGACGCGCCAGTGTATCTGCCCAGTGACAATACAAAATTAATGGTCCACCAGTTATACACAGACACGTGTGCACAGAGAGTCCCTCCGATTCGCGTTGTGAAGTATTCAACGTTCAATAACATCTGGCGTTCCTGTATGCCTCATATTAAAATAGCTAACCCGAGGGAAGACGTCTGCGCAACGTGCGAGATGCTCCGTAAACTTGTTGTGGACTCAGTTACAGAAGAGGAAAAACTAGAGTCTACCCAGAAGCTTCAAGAGCATGTCCTTCTAGCGCAGAAAGAGAGAGAAACGTACAACACGTGTGTGAAACGTGCACGGGAAGCAGGAGGAAATGATCATTACGTACACTATACTTTTGATTTTAGTCAAAACGTCTGCATACCACACCATGCCAGACAGATGGGTCCCGTGTACTTTACAAGTTTGCGTAAGGTGCAGATATTCGGTTTTAGAATAGACGGCATTCCATCCCAACTGAACTTCCTGATTGATGAAAACGAAACAATTGGTCCTGACGGATCTAGCACTCACGGACCTAACGCAGTCCTATCGATGATACACTGGGCTTTGGAAACCAGACACCGTCACGAATCTGCTGGCGTTATACACGCAGATAATTGTCCAGGTATAATAAAACTTGCCTGCAATTTACTGCACTCTGTTTAAGAATGATTTTCCAGTTCATTTAAAATGGTAAAACGAGCGTACTATATTTATACATGTACATGTAATTGATTTCCCACAGCAATACAAGCCTGGCATCATAAACTTATTAACGCTAACTGCAATACCACAAAAAATGCTCGAAATAGTTTTTATTTCTGTGATCAGTATTTGAAAGATAATCTTCGCAGTGTTCTGGCGTAAATTCAATGTAGCGAGTGTCTTGTTTCAGATATCATATATTATATCGATTCGAAAATATTTTACAATAAATATTTACCATATTACTGAATAAGATTTTTTTACCTTTTATGGATAGATCTGTTATTATTTTCAGGACAAAACAAGAACCGGTACGTAATCGGTTATCTTCTCTGGCGGGTGATGACAGGGCGGCACCAGACTATAGAGCTCATGATGCAAGTACCAGGACACGCGCGCTGCTTGATTGACAGTGGCTTCGCATCGTTGAAAAAGTTGTATAGGCGTTCCGATTGTGACACCATAGAACAACTTGAGGTTTTGGTCAACAAGTCCTCGACAACTAATCAAGCAGTGCGGTATCCGGCCTGGCAATGGCTGGACTGGAGAGACTTCTTGGAGCCAAGCGTTCGAGCCATCCCCGGCATACGGTAAACTTTATTAGCAAAATAAAAAAAACCGTATATATTCTGTTGTAAATAAGGGCTTGTAATTCACTCTCATCGCAACAAACGTCCAGATAGTTTGATGCGATTCCTAGGAGATTACTACTAGTGATATAATATTATTATTTAGGAATTTAACAATTATAAGTTTTTGTTCTTTATTATAAGTCAACTCATGTTTTTTTAGTCAAAAATTCGTCATTTATTTCAGGAAGTTTCAGTACTTCAGAGTGAACGTGGACAGACCCGGTGTTGTTGTAGTAAAGTACACGACGGACGGCGCTGAGTTCGAGCTGCCAGTACTACGTCCCAGGGCACGCTTCGCGGATGGACTCCAAAGAGTTATCACCCCTGCAGGACTTTCCAGACAGAGGCAGGAATACCTACCTATACACGCATGTCCGACCATATGTTCGTCAGCGTTATCAGGACACAACATGCCCGCCGCCTGCCGGTGATCGGTAACACGTACATGACGCTGGGCGTAAAGTGTGACAATGAACGGCACGCATATTGAATGACATTGTCTTAAAAACGTTTGACCGTGTTGTATTTTAAAATAGTATTAAGATAATAGATGACGCCCGTATAGGTCTTGTGTTTTACATGGAAATAGCACGTGCAGATAGTTTTTTTGGATTTCATACCGTATGTGTATTTTGGCACGCAGTGTCGAAAAGTTGATTTAATTAAATTTGACGTCGTTGCAACGTCATTTAATTTGTAATTTGTTAAACATACCAATGTAGTTCATTTTGCTCTATGTTCTTTATTATTTTGTATATCGAGAAACGGATTTCAGCTTTAGCAATGTGGAAGATTAAAATAATCATTTATGTAAAAAAGTAAAAATCGATATTTTTATCATTAAGCCCGGTTTTATTATTAATTATAATACCATTGCTAACTTCTTGCAACCAGGAGTAGACTTTCTTCCACTTAGGATCGACACCTGACTGGATCGAACTGGCTGTTCGAGGTAGCCTGCGTTGATTCAGTGTCTCGGCATGTTGGGGTAATTTCCCGACGTGAAGGGGTACTTTGCGTCGTCAGAGTCGCTCTTGAAGGGCTATCCGGATTGATCTCGATCTCATTTCTTGAATTTTGAAGTTCAGAATGCCCGATGGAGTTGGCATCAGCCTCACAAGGCCGGTTTCTCTTGAAAAAAGATAGAATCGACGAGTCGTCGTTCTTTCGCACAACCATAATTGAAAATGTGTCCGACGAAAATGAACTGATCGTTACGATGATAGCGCAGTAAAATGCCACAGAATGCATTTCTTTTGCAATATAAGTTCTAACTGCAACTTGCCAATAGATTTGTTTAAACAAATCAATTATCGCGCAATTATTTTCATACATGTATACAGTACAATTTCCGAAGTGTTTGTCTTCTAATCACAGAACAAAGAATAAAATAACCAAATTATTACTCACGATCGCATCTCTTTAAAATCATTGAACATTATGTCAATCACACCCGCTATTAATTGAGAATATCAACAGTCGGCAGAGCCAAAATACGATCAAACGACACCGTCAGACTTGCGACCACGTGGAGAGGCGGAGTTATCCAGCTGATAGTAAAGAAATCGATTGCTTTAGAGATTTGCTTTAAGGCAAAATATACACATCTTAATGATCTTAATTATTGTACAAGCAAAGTTGACAAATTAGTATGGAATATTGATAAAGTTACAGAATTTAAGGGTAAAATTCAATCAGAATTAGAAAATTTTGATAAGTTAATAGATGAAATTGTGTCAAACGTTGTAAATGTTGATGAAGGTGTTAATATGCTATCCACCCTACTTTATGATAGAGCTTTTGATACTTTTGGCAAAACAACAACTTATAATAAAAAAATACCTAATAGGAAATTCACAAGGTATAATCATGAGTGTGAAAATGCAAGAAGGGAATTTAGCTCTGCTACGCGTACATATAAAAATAATAGAAGTTCAAACAATAGAAAAATACTACTTGCTTCCAGAAAAAAATACAGATCTGTGAAAAGAAAATCAGAGGCAAATTTTAAACAACAAGAAAAAAATAAATTACATAATTTTGCTAAAACTCAACCTCAAAAGTTCTGGAAGAAATCAAAAAATTGAAAAAGAAGAAAAGTGATACTGGAAATATAACTATTGACGAATTTTATGAACATTTTAAAGACTTGTATTCAACAAATGATGTATTTTTAAATAACCAGGTTGAAGAAGAATTATCAAATAATCTAAACCAAAATATTGTTGAAGAATTAGATAAAGATTTTACTTTAGAAAAAGTATTGTCAGCTATTTCTTCATTAAAAGCAGGCAAGAGTGGAGGAGAAGATATGCTTATATCTGAAATTTTTAAAGAATGTAAAGATTTATTGTCGCCAGTTTTATGTAAATTGTTTAATTTTATGCTTGCTAATACAACTTATCCAGAGTCTTGGTCAAAAGGAATTATTATACCTGTACCCAAAAAAGGTGATTTGAATGACATAAATAATTACAGAGGGATAACTCTGACTAGCATATTTTCTAAAATATTTTCTATTATGATCGACAACAGATTAAGGAAATGGGCGGAAAGTAACAGACTACTATCTGATTATCAATTTGGTTTTCGTAAAGGAAAAAGTACAATAGATTGCATATTTGTATTGACTTCAATAATTAATCATGTCATATGTAATGAAAAAAAAACACTATACTGCTCATTTGTTGATTTTCGTAAAGCATTCGATTTAGTGTATAGAGATGATATTTGGTTAAAACTTTTAAGAAGTGGCTGCTCCTCTAAAATAATAAACATGCTGCAAATTATGTACAGTCAAGTGAAATCTTGTGTTAAATTAAATGGAACAAAAAGTGAATATTTTAATAGCCTCATGGGTGTTAAACAGGGTGAGCCTCTACCACCTTTTTTATTCATATTTTTCATAAATGACATGTATAATTGTTTGTATGATGAAAATGTAGAAATGTTTAACTTAGACAATATAAACTTATTTATGCTACTATTTGCAGATGACACTGTTTTATTCTCATATTCGAAAGAAGGATTGCAAAACTTATTAGATAATCTATATATTTACTGCAATGAATGGGGTGTAACTGTTAATACTGATAAAACAGTAGTTATGGTATGTAAAAAGGGTAATGCACCATTTACTGGATTTAATTTTTACTATAATGGTCATAAATTGAATTATGTAAATAAGTTTTCTTACCTAGGTGTAACAATCTCATCTAATGGTTGTTTCAATCAAGCTCAGTTAGCTTTGTCGAAACAAGCAATGAAAGCATTGTTCTCGCTAAACTCCCTCTTTGATATTGTTCAAATGCACATTTCTGAAAAATTAAAATTGTTTGATTCAATGGTGTCTCCCATCTTGTTCTATGGGTCTGAGGTTTGGGGCTTTCATAAAGCCCGTAATATAGAAGGTGTTTATCTTAAATTTTTAAAACAGATTTTAAATGTAAGACAAAGAGAATCTATCATTGGTATTCGGCGAAGATCAAGGTATCTCAACCCGAGGGTACTGCTCAACAACGAGGCTCTGCCGAGTTTCCGTCTGGAAAGCATTGCCCGAGGGTTGGGATACCGCGATCTTCGCCGAATACCAATGATTGATTATTTTTCTCACTTACTTCTTGGAGATTTAAACAAAATTCTTTAAAATTAAAAAAAACGCAAGATTTTAGAGAACTATTTCTTTTGCGTAACTTCCAGTTGGAACGGTAAATCAGCCACGAATACACAGTCCTGTCAAAGTTTATCAACCCTAACATGTAGGCCTTCAACAATATCGTTACAAAAATGAAAGAAAGGAAAAGAATCGTTTTTTTTTCATTGAATGAAAACAGCTGATTCATCCTTTGAAAACGGATCTGCGATTTTTAAGGTTATTCGTGATTTCGTCACAATCCGAAATTCAAAAAAATTGAATTGTACATACCAGTTGAAATATCCCGATGAAACAGCAGTATATTTCCTATTTTATTTTCCATACACTTTCTTCATAGATCCTGATGTTTAACGAAGCTCGCAACAGCGGTATAAGAGGGTGCGTTCCATTTGCCAGTCCGGAACTGTCCCAGCTGTTCTGTCCGGACTACACCGACTGGAATGCAAGGGAGTAGAACAAGATGGCTGACAAAACGAAAGTTGCACTCTGCATGGCAGCTTTAGAGCTGTTTGACGAAGAAGATGATATCAGTGTGAACAGAGATGGATATATTCCACCAGTTGTACTTGGGATAGCATCAACGCTGTAAGAGAATGTTTTTTTTAACAGTATACATATATGAATAGGCAGTTGCCCAGTTAGAGCAGCTTGATGCTGCTTTATGTGTAGTTATTGCACATGATAATCCACTGAGTGTTGCCCTAGAGAGAGAGCGAGAGAGAGAAAGAGAGAGAGATTACATACAACACATTGCAGAGTAAAAGAAGTGAGATGAATGTGTTTAAATTGCATTGTCAAATAATATCTGGCTTCACCACACCAAGTAATATGGAAAAAAATGTATTTGTTTATTCATTCATGACACGTATAATGTCGGATGATTTTCTCTTTTTTTTTTGTTTTCAGGCCCACAGATGAAAAGGCTAAAATCTTTGGATATGCCGAGTCAGTTGTTCCTCAGTATGAAGATGCAGCATTTCTACGCATGTTCCGCATGTCACAGCCATCTTTTAATCATCTCTGTGCTTATTTGAAGGACCTTCCGAATTTCACGTATGACCATGCTGGGGGGAAAGAACATGTAACTGTGGAAAAACAGATTCTAATGACTTTATGGTATCTTGGTAGTTTAGATACTGTTGACAGAATAGCTGACCGCTTTGGTGTTTCATCATCTTCAGTGATTCGTTGCAGGAACAGAGTTGTTGGAGCTGTCAATGAGCATTTAAAACAAAAGTTCATTATATGGCCAGAGGAAGAAGCTATGCAAGAACAAGCTACTCTTTTTAACAGACGCAATGGATTTCCTGGCATTGTTGGTGCTCTAGATGGAACACATATTGAAATTAAAAAACCAGCTCTTCACTCAAACTCCTACATCAATAGAAAAGGGTTTGCTTCATTGCAGCTTCAAGCAGTTTGTAACTACAGTATGCTGTTTACCCATGTCTTTGTCGGCTATCCTGGAAGTTGTCATGATGCACGCATACTTAGAAACTCTGATTTATGGACAAATGGCTTGAATATGTGCAGGAACAGATATCATTTAATTGCTGATGCTGCATATCCAATTCGTAGATGGCTTCTGACACCATTTCGTGATAATGGCCACCTCACAAGAGGTCAAAAGCGGTACAACCAATACCTGTCCAGTAACAGAGTAGTAATAGAAAGAGCATTTTCCTTACTCAAGGGACGATTCAGAAGATTGAAATACCTTGATACAAACAAAGTAGAGACTGCTGTGGAGGTAATAATGGCTTGCTGTGTTCTCCATAACATATGTCTGTTAAATCATGACGAGATAGGTGATTTTCTTGAGCAAGGGATGCAAGATTACAATGAAGTACAGCCAAATAACTTTCCGTGCAACGACATAGAGGCCGAGGGTGCTTTAAAGAGAAATCTGATAATGGAACAGCTTGTTTAATCAAATGTAGAGCTGACTTTCTCACATACCGAATCAAGATTTCTGCTGGTTTTACCAGTCTTATCGCTGCATGTCAGATGATCCACATGGATTTATTCTTTGTGATGTCGAAAGTATTGTAACAGTACTGAACAGAATATCTGGGTTTTTCATGTTATTGAAATAACAGCTAAAAATAATAATATAAAAATTGAAAGACTGTATGCCAAAAAGATGTGTCTATAAAAAGACATTTGGTTCAGACTGGAAATATATCCATCATCAAGAAGAACTTGGCAGACCCTCATTACCAGTAAGACAGTCATCCTTTTTGAACCACATCATAAAAGAGATACTAATAGGTTTGCAAATACTAACACCAAATATTTTGTAAAACATTTTATTTTGTCATTTCTATGACAGCAACATGTAATAAAAAATAAAATATCAACGAGATCAGTTTTACATTAAATGCCATCTCTGTGACAAAACACAAGAAATAAAAAATACAAATATATGTATAAATATAAGTTTACAAAAACAAAAACACAAATAATGTTTCTTTACAAGCTTAATATCTAACACAAAACTGCCATTTCTGTGACAAAGTGCAAGAAAATAAAACTACAAAGAATGAAACAAACAAACTTAATATATGATGAATCTGATAAAGATTCATGAATATCAAATACTCAGCAACATGTCATATTTTGTGATTATTCACAACCATTTTGAGTTTCAGTCAAAGCTTCAAACGATAATATAAACTAACAAGTGAATAATTATGAAACTTAAAAGCCCTAATATAAAAAAATGTTAATTTCTGTAAGATGTTAATTCCCATTCAAACATGTGTTAAAATTAAAAGAATTATCTCTACTTCTGGCTTTACGACTTTTGAACATACATGTTAATATTCTGGTGCAGACTTCATTACGGACAACTGAATACAATTATTATTCCAATACAAAGGCCAATAAATATCCCCTCTTTGTCTCTTTGTTTGCATTTGATTTTCAACAACAGATGAAGACTTTCAAACTAGTAACTACGAGAACCAGTAACTTACTATTTAGTGTGCCAACTGTTTAAAGGATAGAATGTACAATCTCACAGATATAAAGAAAAAAAAACATTTATCTTGAAACAAAGTTTCAACTTCAACAAAACATCACAGGTTGTGACAAATGTCCCCGACTGAATCAGAAATGTAATGAATTGACCTCTGCTGTCCTTTGGGCTTGGAACACAAACGTGCACAACACACCTTCACACGCTGCGAGATAGGGAAGTGGGTAATGGACAGCGAGACGGTGGGAATGCTACCGTAATTACTGTAAGTTTTGGGACAGTTAAATCTTAAATATTTTTACTGTGTCCCAATATTTAGAGATGAAAGAAATTATTAATTAAACTGTGTCTCAATATTTAGGTACACTTTTGTGTTCTAGGCATAAAGTATTACAATGCAACTCCAGAACATTATATTTCAATTCGATGAAATTACCTACTACTAACAAGGCAAAGTACAGGGGGGAGTGCATAAATTATTAATATAACTGTATTCTTTGTTTACCATAAATTTGTTCCAAAGCTAAGATAACGAAAAGTAAGTATTTCACTCAAAATACAGTGTCCCAAAATTCAGTTTGTTCCAAAAATAGAGTAACTACGGTATATGCCTCTCTTCTGGGGCATAAAAGAAAACTCACATACACAATCATACATCTTAATTTCTTACTTGTCACACAATATAAGACAAATTTAGTTTCTCTAAACCCTCTTTCATCCTGCTCAGAAAATGCAACAAATTACTGAAATATATGTAGCATATACTTCAAATAATAGCAACTACAAACCTTGACCAGATTTTCAACTTTGGCACATAATCTGAACATGTCCAACTAAAGATAGCCATATAAAAGCTAAAAGGTTCTTAACAGAAACAACAACTATCTGTGACCTAAAAAGGTACATTCCCATTGCATACCAGACAAAAAGGCTAAACAAACATTTAGCATCAGTTTATATAACTGGTTTTAATGCTGTAAATAAGCACTTCTGTATTTGCTGAGAATATCTGGTTTAACAACATCTAATACTTGATGTCCAAATGAAACATTGGGTGTAAATCTTTCTATTACTGCTTTGAGTTGATTGCAGGCTCTCCAGCAGTATGTTATGAAAAACTAGGAGAAAACTAGGAAGCAACAGCACAAAAAACTAGGAGAAAACTAGAAAAACTAGGAAGAAATTGTAAAAAACTAGGAACTATTTAAAGTTATCGCTTTACTGTGTCATCTTTGCATATATAAATTTACCATTTATGCAGAGTCAGAGGCTGATGAGCTGACTACTTCCTTGCTAAATCAGGTCTGGCTTACTGTTGTCAAACATAAACCAATGTTTTTTTATTCATTAATAAACATTAACAATTAAGAAACCAGAGTTAACCTGTTAAGTTCTTAAACATTCATATTCATATATATACACGATAATGACTGCTGTATATACTGTTATTGTTACAAAAAGAATCTTTTAGGTAGTAATACACACAGTGTTCAACAAACATTTTAGAAACAATGCCATGTGTAAAATGTTAAAAATACATTTTGCCATTATCTTAATAAAAAATTTAACTATTTGAATAATGTACATAAATGTAAGTACATCAGTTTTTTAAGTTATATATAATTTTATACATTCAGCTACATGGGTGCTTCGGGAGAAATTATAAAAAGTCCTGAAAATTATGCTTGGGATTTGGGTCCATCATTTGGACCACTGTTATGTCCAAGGTAAAGCCCTGGCCAGGGGGGCCAGAGGCCCCCAGAAACTCTTAAATTAAGCAGTAAGCAAGAACTGAAAGTGTGTTTTCCAGGTAAAACAACTTGTCAGGTCAAAAAAAAATTCTGTGGGACCCGTACTTTATTGTCTTGGCACAGCACTTATAATAAGCAACAACCGGAATATCAAGTTTCCTTAACCAAACTTCCTATTTGTCTCCCAGTTTGTTGACTCCTCTAGCCAGTCCCTATTACATATATTTTAATATACTTTGTAGCAATTTGGAAACAAAACTTGAGGTTTGAAACATTATCTTTCTTTTTTGTCGCTTATTATAGACTACATGTTTTTAATCAAAGACGGCCATATTATCACAGATACTTTGTAATGACAAATTTCATTAAATTTTGATGAAGTAAATCTAAATTATATCAGCCAATCAAATGAGTTCTTAGAAACACAAGACTTTGTAAGATAAGCACAACTTTATTTGAAGTCAGGTTTAAATCTTTGTCATAGGACTGACTATGCCCCAACAACTGATTTACATGATTTGGAAAACAACCTCTCCAGGCTAAGATACAATGGAAATTTCTTTAAACTCAGGGCTTTTTTCCTTCTTTAGTAGGGGCCGTTTATGGATGCCTTTCCCTCAGACAATTTCTTTAAAATCATGCAGTTTTCCCCAAAAAGTGACTTTACATCAGGTTTTTTTCATTCCCCTTCTGATTAAAAATGATGCTATTTTCCCCAATATTATAGGGCATGGGCCCCTCCCCCTGGCAGTGAAAAAAAGCTTTTTCATTAATTATTCAATCATTTTCATTTTTATCTCTTTCTCATGTCATTTATATCTTCTACACATTTGTTAATTGCAACTGTTACTTAGTTCAGATTTATTTTTGCCACACCATGGAGACCTTGAGCAATGCCTATTTCTCTGAAATCCTTATTTTTTATAGCCTTAGATTTTTCTCTTTCAAAATCTTATTAGCCTTATCCACTTCAGCCTTTATCTCCTATTTATTTTTCTTAACCTTCTTTTCTTTATTTCTCGTCTTTCTGCTCTTTACAACATCTAACGGTTGTTACCAAAACGCCTAAAGTAAGTGGAGAGGTAATGCACTTAACAGCTGTGTTGTAAAAATTTAACGTTGATCAACAGTACTAAAGAAATATGTAAAATTTAATGTTCTAATCTTTTTGTTGTTTGATTATTTGAAAACAAAGACATTAAAATTAAATAAATAACCCAAATTACAAATACTTTGAAATTTGGCAACAACTTAGTTTTGTCAGCAAAAGTATTAGGATAGAGTTATAAGAGACATAACCAAACATTTAACTCACAATAAAAACAAATGGCATTGTTTCTAAATGTTGACAACACATAGTTAAAGACAACTCATTAAAATTAAGTTTTGATAAAAGCTAAGGTTGAGATGGCTGGGTTACGCAACAATGACACCAGACCACAGCCAGCATAGGAACATGTCAACTAAACAGCTTCTGAACATCTGCTGTAAAAATACTTTGCAAAGCATGATTTAAAGGATTGTAACTTGTAATTATGAAAAAAATACTTCTTTATTTTAGTAAAAACTAGGAATACTAGGAGCTTTTTGTAAAAACTAGGAAAAACTAGGAGCCAATTCAAAAAACTAGGAAAAACTAGGAAAACTAGGAAAAACTAGGAACGCTGGAAAGCCTGAAGCCAATCAGATTGTCATACCCAGAACAAAGTGGCAGTGAAACTGACTTCAGCGAAGGCAAAGTTTCTAATATGTACTCGAATGTCTGTGGCTTGATACTCTGTATACTGCATTCCTCATTTAAGCACTTAATGTTCATAGACTGCAAGACACTACACAGATCAGTTAAGTCACTTTCCTTAAACTGATAACATACCAGCCTTAATGATTGCAAAGACGAAAGTTTCTGAATGATTCCCAATAATCCTGAGCTACTCAAACTCTGCTTTTCAAACACAACACTGAGATCTTGCAATTTTTTAAACTTACTAAACATGTCAGCAGAAATTTCACTGTCTTTAATTGACGCAACTGTCAAATTTTGGAAAACAATTTCTTCAAATGATTTATTGACGAGTCTTATAGTTTTAAACCATTCTCTTCCTGGTAAAAAGCTGAAGATGTGTTCAAGAATAGTTATAGGTAGGTCGAGGAGATTAATGTCATATCCATGTTCTTCTGAAAATTGAAAACAAACATTTTTATTCTAAAGAAAACAAAAGGCAAAAGCAATCAACAGAACCTTAGAACTGATATGATCATTTGGAATCAACTCATTTCTTGGAAATAGCATCAATAAGCTTAGCCATAAGATTCATTCTTTCATTATGCATTTGTTCTCTTCTTGCAACTTCTTGCTTCTGTTGTTCTTCATGTTGCTGCATGAAACTTTTCAAAACATCACCCATATCACCTGTTGGTGACTTACGTTTTCGCTTTGGCTGTGTGTCTGATGTTCCCTCGCTGTCTTCTGCTTCCCTTTCAACTTCTCTCTTACTACCAGATGGCCCACTACTGGCTACTGCAACTGGCGTCACAACTGGGTCGCCTTCAAAATATTTATCAAGTTCTTGTTCATACTCGTAATTCTTTTTGCCTGATCCACTCCTATTCTGAGAATCCTTTACTGTTTTATACGCACGCACAAGTGTTTTCCACCTACCAGCGACTTGCTCCTCGGAGAAACGGTAACCATTTTCATTTAATAGTTTACCAATGTTTTGCATAACAGTTTTCTTTCTTATCTCCCCATTAGACAACTTATTTTTGTAACTCAGCATTTCAGATAGGAGCAGTTTGGTGGATGCTTTAGACCAGTTCACTTGTGCACTGCTCTGGCTCGTCCCTTGAAAGAAAAAAAAAGAACCTGGTAAGTAGTTTTAAAAATAAACTGACAATGAAATGCTATACAGAAGTTTTTTTCAGCTGTAAGTAACTTAATCTCAAGGTGTCTGGAGTTTTCTTTAAATTATTCTTTGTTGTACCAAACAGCAACATGAAGGCAAGCTGCCCTATAATCTGAAAATTTTGCTTTGTACACATGTACATTTTTATCAGTATCTGTTCATTCAACATCCCAAGCACATTTCGCTTAAGCCAAAACATCCTCTGTCCTCTGCATAACTTCTTTCACATGAAAAAGGTTTGTTTACTGTAAAAAAGCTGCACTGCAATGTGAATATTTGTCTTTCTGATGGCCAAGCTGTTTCCAAAAAAAACAGAAAAAACTTGTATCCTGAGTGCCTTCAATGTACAATATAAGACAAGATGTGTTTTATTTCTCTGAAACACCACAAACACAGAAGTCATCAAAAACAGAACTAAGAACAAGGACGTCTGGAACTGCCACTACTGCTTACCATAACAAGTGTGAGAGGGTGCATACACATAGCTTAAAGTCTTGAATGTGTGCATAAAGTTTCATTACTAATTTTGTCTGGCTCAGGCTGAAAGACAAGGGCAAATCTACAGAAGCGTCCCCTGCTTAAAACGTGGGTGCACAAAAAAATATTAATGATGCTCTGTGGCTAGTCTAGTAGATATACCTGTCTGTTCATTCACAGCACCTGTCTCCTCTTCAAAGCCTTCTTCCAGTTCTTTGTCATTTTCACCTGAAAAAAATGTAAATGTGTGTAGATCTAATATACTTCTCGGAGGTTTGGAAATTTATTTATGGATACGTTGTAAGTACATTTCCTAATCTCCAAGAACTGAGTTACTAACAATTCGCCCCACTCACGGCTCGCCCCTCTTTAATAACGATTCGCCTCATATTAACAACGATTTGCCCCAGTAAGTAACAATTTATTATAAAACAAATTTAAACCAAAATAACATTATTTCGATACTGTACATTACTGTTAACTTTAATGCAGTCGAAATTTCTGATCACTAAAGAATAAATAATTGAAATGTTACAACAATAAAGTACGTGTAATTATTTTTGTTAACAGACTCTGTTTTAAAATACATAAGATTTATTTATTTACTTACATATTTATCGATATTTATTTATTGTATTGATTAACTTGTGGTGAATCGTCATTAAAATGAGGCGAACTGTTTTAAAACAAATTATTTCATTCTGGGGCGAATCGTTATTTACCTGGGGCGAATTGTCATTAAAATGGGGCAAGTTGTGATGGGGTGAATCATGAATGGGGTGAATCAGTGAATCGTTACATTACCCCAAGAACTAACCTGGATATCAGAATCCAGATACCCTGTGTAGCACTATGTTCTGGGTTTTATTTAAAATTAATTCACCATTTTGGTTATATGCAGCAAAAGTTCATTTATTCTGCTTACATATAATATTAACATGCCATTGAATAACCTTAGTTTATCTTATTTGCACGTTGTTTGCAAAAATGAGATTGCAACATTGCCCATGTTGCAAAAAAGACACCACAATCAGCACACTTAAACACGAAGGAAGCCATGCTTATGACGTCACTGTTCCAGCTACACCAACTATTTTGCCGGGACAAGAAGAACATGTTCCGGACACTGTTCTGAAGCACTCCATTGCTGTCCGAAACGTCCCGAACATTCCAGACTGCGATTGGAACGCACCCAGAATGAAACACTCTTAAAAAGTAGCGTTTTCAGACTCATACCACGATAAAGACTTCCAAGTTCCAGGGTTGAGAATTTAGCAATCTCCTAGTGTATCCTTTCCAAATGATTTTTGAAATAAATCATGATAAAACAAAATCAACAGCTTGCTCTGTTTAAAAAAGTAAACATTCGTTTAATTACGTCACATAATAAACTTAAATGACGTAGTAATAAGCATCATGACGTAGGCTAAATCAATAATGAAAGTGCTCAATTAATACGGTGCGCAATAATACAAAAGTACGCGAGCACGCGGAGTGTTAGATAAGGCCATGCGAGATAAGGAAATCTCACACGGCTAAAAATAGAGATTTTTCTGTCTAGTAAGTGAGAAAACAAACTACAAACTCTGCTGTATATGGTGAACTGGGACTATTCCCATTACATGTTATAAGAAATGTTAGAATTGTTAAGTTCTGGATCAAAATAATAAAAAACCCAGATTCACTTATGTATAAGCTATGTTTTATGAAAAATGCACATGGTATGTTTGTTAATGTATGGACAGTTAACTTAAAAAAATTGTTAGAAAATCTAGGATTTGCATATTTGTTAAACAGTAATAACATTGAACAACGACAATTAAATATTATAATCCAGAGAATATATGATCAATATATTCAACAATGGTTTGGAGAAATTGATACTTTAAATAAACTTGAATCTTACAGACTATTTAAAGATAGCTTTGCATGTGAAAAATATTTTTCTTGTGTTGTTAATACCAAACACAGAGTAGCACTTACCAGATTTAGATGTTCGGCACACAAATTATTAATAGAAGAAGGTAGATACAGGAATATTATAAGAGAAGATAGAATATGTAGATTATGCAATATGAATTTAGTCGAATCTGAATACCATTTTTGTTAGTTTGTCCACTTTATAGAGAATTAAGAAGAATATGTTTACCACAGTATTACTGTTCATGGCCTACTAAACAAAAATTTTCGCAATTGCTGAAAACAAAACAAACCACATTGTTAAATAAAGTTAGTAAATACATATATGAAGCAAACTTATTAAGGGAAAGTGTTCTTAATTAGTAATTTTTTTATCAACATTAAAAGGAGCATTTCTACGTTGGATCTATTATTCTACATAATATATTTGTGTATGTACTTTTATTGTGTCTGGATTAATATCTATTAATCCATTACGGTATTGTTTGAATTAAAACAAATAATTCATCATACTTAAATACAAAAATTACCGAAAGATGACATAATATAATAATATCTATTAATCCATTACGGTATTGTTTGAATTAAAACAAATAATTCATCATACTTAAATACAAAAATTACCGAAAGATGACATAACATAATCTACATCTGATGCCATCTGTCGGAACTGAAATCAGCTGTCCAAGAGTCATCACTGCACTGAAAGATAGATAATATACCACAAAGAACCGAATTCAAACAATATCTTAAAATTGGGTGAACTTACAGAAATCTCAAATAATTAATTGAAATATCTGTGATCATCAAAAACCTCATTTTTCTTTTTTTGTTTTGCTATAATTATTATTATTAGTTTGTATGTAGGAAACTGCATATTAATTATTAATAGAATTTACCTAAACCATTACAAATTGTGGTACAGATGTAGATTTCCTTATACTGTATAAAATTCCAAGGTTTTTTTTATGTGTTTCTATTAAGATTCGTGAAACGCAGATTAATTACGAACCAAATTGTAAATCAGTTTTGTAAATTTATAAAAAATTACTTATCTGACACGCAGCATCTTCGTCAGTGTTCGTACTGCAAGCCTGGCTACTGTGGTCTGCAGTCCATGAAAAATTATCTATTTTCATTTAAATCCATAAAGTGTAAGCATTCTGACATAAACCTTCACGGTAAATTCTTTATACTGGAAAAATCATTTCAATGAATTTGATAAATTACTAAAGCTTATCCACCTAAAACGTTAATTTATCACAGTTATTTAATTAAATCTCACACGTGTTTCGGCGGATTACAGTCAAATAGGCCACAAGTCATATAGGCCACAAGTCAAATAGGCCACAAAAAAGTCAAATGGGCCACACTTGATTTTGAAAAAAGTCAAATAGGCCACATTTTTATTTTAATTATATAGATTTTATTATCATTGTGTAAGTATGTGTCTTTAGTCAGTTTATGATGTTTTATAAAATATTTTTCAACAAGTTGCTTCATTGATTGAGCATTTTGTACCATGCAACATGCGCTTTTTCGGATTTTAGTCTAAAACCATCATGACTGAACAAGTGGGAAAACAATTGACAAAATATTGCAACAAAAGTAAAGAACATAATTATTTCTTTTTTGCGATTGTAATTAAAACAAAAAACATAAACATAAATGAGACAATGTAAAAATGTTTTATAAGAACAAAATAAGTAGTACACACATCCAATGTCATCGATCAGAACTACAATTAACATCATTTATGTGTCAATATGCTCTTTTAATGTCCTTAGTCTACACTAGCAGAAAATCTAATATCAATGCAGTTGCAACATAAGCTGTATATTTTGCAAGGTCCGACATCAAGGCTTTTTTTGGTCCATTTTATAGCTGATTTTCGGTCATGTTCCCAATGGCAAAAATATTTTTTTTCCCAATTAGTGAAAAAAAAATCCCAATTGAATCAATGCAAACATTTCTTACCAAAAACCTGTGTTATCTGTGTCATTCATTAATAAAATATTATAGCTCGTTAATTTATGATGCATCATTTGTTTGTTTAATCCAGAAATTATTGATAAAATTAAATATATGTTCAACTTTTTATTACCCAATGATGCAAAACAAATTCCCAATTTCTGGCAAAAGGATGCAAAATTTCTCAATTCCAGGGGTATGGGTTATATTTCCCAAACGGTGCAAAATGCCTGAACATGTAACTTGGATTAAAAATAATTTGAATTAATATTTATTTAATATCACACCTTTGATTGCATTAGCACCTCTGACTATTACTGCAAGTGTTGTAAATTGTGATTCTTATATAACAATGTGACACCTTGACTAAACTGATTTAATCAACACCTTGGGTAATGACAGTGTAGGGAACAGATTAAGACTATTATACAAATTAATTTACTTTTTTTGATGGCAGTCAAGTTTGTAAAGCAAAAATGACAATCAGATAATGTCTTTATTTTTTCTAGAGTTTCAGGATGACAAGCACAATTTTAAAAATCCATTTAAAATGATACTTAAAAAATTATGTAAATATAAAAACCAAACTTACTGTGTACAATAAACTGTCATATACACTAGACTTACAAGTACTTACTACAAAGATCAACTTCATTCAAGTAAACCCAGAAATGAAAACTTCAAAATTAAACTTTTATTCATATAATTATAATTATCTCGACAAAAGTGACATTATTTATGATATAAATATTTTTATTTCTTGTTCTTACAATTATTGCTGGTTAATATCATGTATCTTTTGCAGAATCACAATATCATATTGGGTGACAACATTTACATTGAGTTATTGCAACTTTCAACAAATTGTGATAGATTAATAATATTGCAGAATATAACCTCCATCGCCGATACGATCTGCACCCCAGACACAGATGTTTTTATTTTATAGCATACCTTCCGATATTTTATCCTTAATTGTTAATCATTTTTACTCACTGTAAATGTGTCTCTGACTTAATTGTTGTTTTAACTCCCTTTATACATTGAAAAACACATTCTAAATATTCACTAACATCTAAACATTTATTAATTACATCAACTCAAACAAATCTGGAAAAAAATGTTTTTCTTATGTAAAAAAATATTTGTGGCCTATTTGACTTTTTTGTGGCCTATTTGACTTTTTTGTGGCCTATTTGACTTGGAAAATAAAATGTGTGGCCTATTTGACTTCTTTCTGTGGCCCATTTGACTTTTTTGAGGCCTTTTTGACTTGTGGCCTAAATGACTTGTGGCCTATTTGACTTGATACCGTTTCGGCCATTCACTAAACCGGAAATAAACAATGACATGTGACTACACGCATAATTAATATGCAGTTAGATATCCGGGATCCGGTATGTCGTCTTGGGATAGTGAGTCTGTGTATATATTAATTATACTAAGTCCAATTAATAATATCAATATATACCATTTGATTTTCTTAAATGTCTGAACCTTAGTGTATCATGTTATATATGTATACTTTAATATGTATTTATACCATTATTTTATTGTGCGTTGTCATGCTTGTTCTCCTATATCCATATTAGTCTAGCTTTGATAATATATGTTTACATTCATGTTCTTTGATTTGTTTGATTGTATTCACTTTTGTATTTTTCGCTTATACATCTGCCATTGTTAAGGGCAAGAAACAATATTGTTTATGCCTAATAAAATATTGAACTTTGAACTTTTGATTGTGATTGGTCAAATCGCCCGTTGCTTAACCTTGAATGAGGTGTGTATTGAAAAGCGACCTGTGTTTACAATGCAAGAAACAGAAAATTATGACATGTCGATTTTGAATAAACGGATGTCGGCGAATTTAACGCTTGTTGGAAATAAATCAAAGCTTGTTAACGGTTGTCGGGCACAACTACTCCAACCTAACCAAAATGGCAACCCACGCTATCTCCCGCTTGTCACACTACAAATCAGTCAGTTTTTAATCGTTTATTTAATATTCTTTCATAGTTGTCCGAACAACAACATTAAATAGTTTTCTTGTTTTTATTTGTAGCATTATCTTTCAAAAAAAGGTGAAATATGCATATCAGGAATCGCCACATTCAGAAAAAACAGCCTCCCCACACAGTCAAGAAGAAGAGAGGGGGAGAGAGCATGGTTAATAAAATGATCAGTTTCAAAGAAGACACCAATAACAATAAACAAAAATGAGAACCCGAGGGGTTACCGCCTTGGAACGGTCAGTGGCAAATGAAATTGCCACTGGGGGTTTAAACCAGGTTCTAGGGTGCACCAACCTCACACTTGCCCCAACAGGTTCTCATATCACAAAACAAGTAGAAGTTGTCTTGGTGAAAAAACTCCAACCCACTTATCGGCTTAACAATGTTGCATGCAAAAGCACACAAACATATAAAACATAAGAAGTTAAGAGCATTGCAAGTTCGCATTCATTCTCGAAATATTTGTATTTTCTTAAAATGCACTACTTTTTATGCCACACAACTACTAAATCATTCAGGCGTAACTAAACTACTCATGCATATCCAGTTGCTTGTTCACTGTCGTAGCTGGTCGTTATTTCACTCTACATTTGTTAGCTGGCGTTTTTGGCAGGGATGCTCCAAAATTACACGGAAACTTACTATCAATCGCTCAGCATTCGTGGAATGATGTGCTGCATTGTGCTTCACACTTGTGCAGAACATTTCGGCCTGCTCTCGCGGTGACCACAAAACCCCATTTACTTGATACGCTCTCGTGGTCGCAATGATACACCCGAAGTTAAAGACTGCGCGTCGCAGAGTTCACGGCATCGTTACTTAAGACTGTCGCGCATGCGCGCTCCAGTCTAAAAATGAATACCAGTTCGGTTAAAATAAACCGGTATCTTTATCCAGTAAGTTGGTTAACAACTGTTTGCAATTTATGTATCCTGTATTAAATATAGGCGATATAGAAGAATTATGTTACAAAATGAAATTAAGGTATTAGTGCTGACGATGATATTAAACAGTAATGCATTTTAATTAAAATATTGTTAAACTTAAGATGTTAAGATATGTGGACTGTTCAATATGACTGTGTTGAAAAACATGTGTATGAAGCAGATGGTCGTTCTTTTTTCCTCTTCAAATTTACAATAAAGCTATCAATATGGTTCAGTGAAGTAGTAAAGAATACGTTCACGCTAATTGTGGACTGCTGCATCAAGCCTTGAGCTTAGTCTAGATGTTCTCCACGGTGACGAATCAGGACGGTGTCTTGTTGTGCGAATTGCGTTTCGTGTTGCCTTGTTGTCCCGTACGACGGTGCCTCGTAAGCTTTTTATCAAAATTGTACGTAACATTTATTGCAAAATCATCGATTTCTTTTTACCATCGTTGCTTTGATTTAAAAGAAAAATGTGATTGTTTCTTTTACCGGTTTCAAGTACTAAAGAAAGCAGAAGAATATGTATTGTTTCAGAAAAGCTTGTTGTTAGTCAATGTGCATTGACCCATTTGTATTAAATTTTGTTGTGAGTAACTTACATGGAATGTTGTAACGATTTTGACACACTATACTCGTCCATTTCACTTTTGATGGTTTACTAGTGTAAAACATTCTTGACATCGACACATGAAAGCGCCATATTAATTAATGTGTTACATCAATTTAAAAGTGTTTACATTTTTTTAAAAAAGGAACGGTCCCTGTTGATACATGGCACCGTTTCCTTATTGTGCCAAAATCGTTTACAGTATGTTGTTATAACTGCAGAAACGTATAATTCGGATTCTGCTATTTTCTGAATTCTGAGACGTTACTGAATTTCCATCTGCATCTCCTTCTTGTGGTCGCTTTAAGGCAAAACTGTACATCATTTGACAAAGAAACAGTCATCTCAGTTGCAATATTCACACTTAGTCTATTAAGTTTAAATTTAAGAAACAAAACAAACCGATTGAACTACAAAAAAAAAACAACAGGTGCCATGTGCTTCTTTAGATAAAGCCCTTTTAAACAGCGAATCACATTTCTGAGGTGCGTATCAAGTCGGAACGAGGCAAACTGGTAACCGGCGATTGGATTAACGCATTCCCGATGTATAGGACGTAATCAATTTGATTCAGTTTGATCGATAATGTGTAAATGCAATAATGTAAAACATAAATGTCTAATTTTACCTCAAAGAAAACTGGTAAAACTATGCATTGGTTGACCGTTTTAGCTGTTTTACTTGACTTAAAACGGTTCAATATTAAAGATGGAATCATTTTGCTGGATTAAAATATTTTTACCCAGCTTTTTGTAAAGGGACTTAATTGAGTTTTTTTAAAATTGTTTTTCATTGAATGACATTTGAAGCAACAATTAACATCGTTGAAGTTCCTTGACATTGAGATGTTTTCTACTTACATTGTATAAATAGGAGTTTTTTTGTCCCGAAGTTGATCACATCGTAAGATAGTAACGTCGCGGCGCCGTTGTAAGGGACAACAAGGCAACACGAAACGCAATTTGCACAACGAGCCACCGTCGTGATTCATCACCGTGTTCTCGATTTGGATAGATAACATTAATTTTGTTCTAAGAAAAAGTAGAAAAGAAAGAATCTAAAAAAATATATGAAGCAATAAACTAATAAACTGATAAAGTTTTCTTTTTATGTCTTTTTCATCTTATAATATGTTACCGGTGTTTTACCTAAATAATCAGCGAAACTATTAAGAAAATAAAGCAAGAAACTGCAAAGTATAAATTAAAATTTTGATAAACATCTTTATATCATACTATATTATGATAAAGTTGTTCTATAACAATTCATAATGGTTGAAATTATTTTTGAGCCAATGACAATGCAGTATTTTTCAAATATTTCGAACCTTAATTCTCATAAAGTCGCGCGTCTGAAATGTGTTTATTAAAGGTCGATTTCCTCCATAATATTGTTCGAACATTTATTGATAAACATGTATAGTTCGTCGACTATCTTCTTCAGTGTTCAAGGAGGCGTGACTTAGAAAGTCTGAAAAAGGAAAATCTTATAAATATTTTAGCTTTGACTTGTTTGGCTTATGATAATCTTCTTAAATTTCTTAACTCATTATTTCATATATACGTCTGTTATCACATAGGCGACCAGTTTAGATCAAGATCACCTATAAAATCAATGTCATCTGATCAGTATTTTACATTTTTTTTGTCACAAATAACCTAGTGAATCTAAGAGGGAGATATGTCGGTCGTGATCAGACTACACGGATGAGCCCGTTGATCCGGAAATAAACTATTTTACCATGCTATAATTTTTTTCTTAATGAATAAAGGGAAAAATTGAACCTCCACGGTTGAAACCTTGTTACTCAACGCAATGATAGACTGCTACACAGGTTTTTTTCCTGAGAATCAGTAATGTTCACATGGTGTTTTCAGATAAAGAAATTTCATAATTCACTTTCTAAAATATTCTCTCAGTATGTTTACGGGCCATTCAATGACAAAACAACTTTCACTTTGACTATTGATTTTTGCATACCCATATATGGTTATTTAGGCGGCGACTGTTTTGTCAGTTACAAAAATAATTTCGACCATTATATACGTTATAGTTTATTTTGAGGCTTGTATGAAAAATTAAATGGTCGCCCAGCTGCGCTGGGCCTGACCGTTTAATTTTCATACAAGCCTCAAAATAAACTATAACCTATACTAAAAGTTACATATTTGTACTTTACAGGAATTAGCTGATTCAAATCTGATTTTAGAAATGTTATTTAAAGTAGTTTTATTCATCTAAAATATATAGGTTCAGTGTAGATTATTAAAAACATTGAAACAGCATTAATTTAACAATATATTTACTCAAGTAAGCAAATAATTAATTACTAAATACAATTTTATACATATTTCAAAGGTAACATATCTGTTAGCTTACCATCACATGCATTACACAGATTGTCATTCACATTAGGATGTTTAGGATTTTAAACAAGATTTCGTCTTAAAAAAATTTATACTTCACAGATCTTCAGTAATTTAAAGCTTTTGCTATACAATAGAAAAATATTGTTAAATTAAGTTCAATTTATTATTTTCTTATTTCACATGTTTTATTTAATGGCAACATCAGTTAGTATTGCTCTAAAAGGCCAGAACTAATAATTTCAACTCTAATTTTAGTTAGTATAGTTTATGGAAAGGTCATATTCGTATTATGAATAACTCTGCGGTTATCTAAATACAAACAATAGCGAGGTTCAGAAATATTTTTTGTTATTCTAAGCAACTTTTTTAAAATGTAATTTCATTAGGGAACATAATGCATAGTTCCAGATTTAATCGAACCAGCCAATCAGAACGCGACGATTTATTCGCTGCGGAATACTTGTTGCTACCCACGATATTGTGCTCACAAGCTTTCTCGTAGCAACCGTCTGTTTACAAATCAAACTGGGTTAATTTTTATGTTTAAACAAAAATGGTTCGTAGATGTGCATGGGGAACGTGCAATGCTGATTGCAGATACCCTGAAAAGATGATTGTATCTATTGTACTTGTCTTGCCGACTCAAAATAAATCTTATTGTATGATTGGCGTTCGATTTATAACATTTCCCAATCCTAAAACGAAACTAGAGAAGTGTTTACGTTGGATTAAAGCCTGCGGCCGACCACACGATCAGTTAAATGTTGACAAAATAGACAAGAACAAGGTGATTTGCTCAAAGGTAAGTAAAAGAATAAATCCACATATTCACTTCACCATAACTTCGATATACTTGCTTTCAGTTGGTGTGTTTTGCAACTTGTAGCTTCCCTATCTAGTTAGTAGTCTAGCTAGGTCATGTACTGCAGTATGTCATTGTAGACTAAATATGAAATTATTTAATAAGTTTTGTATTGAGAAATAATCATGGTCAGTAATCAGTGGCGTAGCTGCTATTAGGCAATGTAGGCCCGGGCCTACAAGTTGGACAGGAAAATGACATTTTCAAACATACAATAAAAACAGAACGGGGCGGTATGATAGCAGGTTCAAGCCGTTTTTGTCGAATCAAACATGTCTTTTGATTCTGGGGAAAATGATCTTTTTGTTTGCCAGATATAAATGCAGACCCAAGTTCCAATTCTCTGAGTTGTCACGCTTTATTTGCAGTTTGCTACATTTCGACTTGTCTACTGCATTTTTTGGAGGTTGGGGGGGGGGGGGGGGGATGGGCAACCGCCACTAGGAACACACAATGTGCCTACAACTTGTAAAAAGCTGGCGTTGCCCCTAGTCATAGATATTTACCTATCATTATTGTGACTTGCAATCTGTGAACACAACAATTTGTGACAGGTGTTGAAATGCAATGCTATATTTTTCAGCATTTTTGGGGTGAGAATGGACCAACAGACAGTTACCCAGACCCTGTTCCAGCTGATGGGTCCCGTGTCACACCTACTAGACCCCCTCCGAAACGTAGACGACTAGACACATACATGCCAAATGTGCCGGAAAATGTTTCTCTGGAAGAAACTTACAATAAAGAGTAAGTCAAATGTCATCTTTACCTTTTAATGGTCCATGCAGAAACATAATAAATCATGCAACAACTGACAGTAAATTTCACAAAACATACACATCCATATGTGTACAGACATGTACAATTTTTTTTACCTGTTATGAACATGAGCTTAACTGTGATGATATTCTCTTTGAAATAAAGATTTCATTATTATTATAACTATTTTTATTATATATAAACTCTGTTGAAATAATATTGCATACAGTATATGTGGTAAACTGAAATGGAATATATTTACATTATATAAAATTTACACTCATTTAGAAGAGAATTATACAGAATTTTTATTAACCAAGTTACATCCATGTTAAATATGATGATCACATGTTTCATCAAAAGAACAATATTTAACAAGACTGTAACTTAGGTAAACAAAAAATCTGTATTATTCTTGAGACTTGTCAGAAAATTCTAAATTAAAGAGCATAAATTTTATTTAGTGTTATCCCTTTTGGAAGATGTTTTTATACATTTGTGAATTATATTTATGTAACTAATTTAAAGTAATAAATATGCACATGCAGGGATTTCAATCAAATTTGGATTTTCTTACTTTTGACCCCACCTAATTCTGAGCTTGGGTCATTTTGATGCAGGAGAGTTTAGGAGATTTAAAAAAAAATGAAAGTTTTATATGAAGCAAAGTGGAATGAATAAAACATATGACTCATGACAGCCTGACTGACCCTTTAAACATTTCAAAAACTATTGAAAAACCTTGCACATGTACATGTACAGTATTTGTATACAAACAGTTAACACAAATTAGTCTGTGGATACTAATATGGAAATGAACCTTTTGGATAAATATATTTGTGTTCCTCATTACAACAGTATTATTATGTATTTTGTAATTAATTTCAGAAATATGGTACCCCTAGAAATGATGAATGTGCATGGAAACCTGTCAAGTCACTGTGACATCAGCTGTCAGACTGATAAAGGTAACATGTTCAATATTTACATAAAGTAACAAAATACAGCTAACCCTTTACTTCAAATATTTGCCTTTTATCACATAGGTGACCAGTTAAGGTCCAGATCTTGCAAGACATCTGAATTTACAATGTTCGTCTCATTGTTAGATATAAAATGATGAACAGGTAATAGTGAACAGTTAAGATTCTGATTAGATGACACAGATGTACTGTCTGATCTGGATCTAAACTGTTTGACTATGCAATAAAAGTCTTATCTATGGAATAAAGGCTTAATAGGTTATTTTCTTAAATTTTTAACTTTTTGTGTTATTACTTAAGTATGGGTGAGCATATTCTTTAAAAAAGTTTGACAGAATATCAAGCATTTTTTCCATGAAATTAAAATCTGGAAAAACACGCTGAACAAAGAGATCTTTCTCATTTGGACAGTAAACCACAAAATCACAAAAAGGACATCCAGTTACCATTAACTGACCCTGAACCTGTGCATAATATGAATGGTTTTCTCTCAATGAAATTATGCCATTTTGATCTTGTTGCATGAAAAAATCTGGTATCTTTGAACAAGCCTCACTTATAGTTAAATCCCTAGCACTGTAAGGGCATTTAATTTCAAGAATACCAACTTGACCATTGTCACACAACTTGCCATCAGGTGTGGCTCCTAAAAATGGAAATTCATTGTTTATAACTAAACCACAATCATGTATATGTCTTTCTGGAAACTGATCTAAATACATGGATTTTGCCTTGCCCTCATTTCTTCTACCATAATTTAAAGAATCTGCATAAATTTGCTTTGAAGTGAAAACCTTGTTTAACATTTTTTCATTAGGTGCAGACTTCCTATACAAAACATCCCCAAACTTTGATGCAGTAAGTCTGTTGTGCCTTGCCTGGAACCATGTGCTAGAACCAGCTTGCATCCTTGTTGAACTTTCAATCAGCTCTGGATTTGGTACAGAATATGAATGTTTCAAAGTTTCAAATTTATCTGGAAGCTTGACTGGGGCTGTCTTATTGATGGATAGGTCACCACAGCCTCCTGTTGTGACAGGTTTGAATGTCCTCAGATTTCTTGTCTGCAAAATTAATAAAAAACATTTCCATTTCAGGTTTTCAAGATTCTTTGGAATGTCAGATTTCATCACTTAAACAAGAAAACATAGAACTAAAGAAAGAATTATCACTAAAAAAGAAGGAAATAAAAGACCTCCAAACAACATTAAAACAGTATCAGAAAAAGAGTGAACAACAACAGACATTTTGTGCCGATGGTATTAGGAACAGAGAAAAAGACTTGAAAAATT